>VYZW01053089.1:185858-212885 GCA_013401315.1 Balaeniceps rex
AGTAAAAAGGGATGTCAGAGAAGCCATATATTTGTCCTGCCATGGTAACTTGTCTCTTAAAACCACCTCAAAGAAATTATTTCAAAGTGACTTCTGCTATTTGAGAGCAACATGCATAAAAGCTCTTCTTGTAGGAGTTTGCTTTTAGGTTGCAGCTCAGATAACCAGATTATTTTCTGGATTCAGGCGGCCTCCAACAAACTCAATATTTAGCATAACCCAAATGCTGTAGAGTAGCCAAAAGCTCAACAGAAAAAACACAGCCCTGCCTTGAGCAGGAGCTTATTCAAATATACTGCTTTGTAAAGAAGAAACTTCTCTCAGGAAGGCACGCTAATTCAAACATGATAATGAAAGTAACAGTGTTAATGGCCATCAGCATGAGAAATGGGAGGAAAAAATGCATATAAGCCACTGTCATGCTTTCTGCTAAGAGCTGAAGAATGCAGAAACATTCATCCCTCTCCAGAGTATTTTTCACTGTTTACTAGTTCTGGAACAAAGCCTTTTCTTCCTTGCCCTATTATAAGTTAGGAGCAACTGGTATTATTTTTAATTGGTGAATGTGAGGGAAAGATTGGTAAGGTCTCTATGCTTACCTCCTAGCAAAAAAACCACACAATCACACTGCAACGGCAAAGAACCACAGGATGCAATTTTTCTAAGGATGAAGGTTATTAAAACAAAATTATTCCTGAAGTATTCTTTTCTGTACCTCAACCTCTTTCAAAAATGCATACTTTCACTTTTTTATTTTTACTTCATGCTGCTGACAGTTTTAAAGAAAAACATAGCACCTGCAGAGACCAGTTTCTCAAATGAGAATCTTAAAGAACACTTACTTGACTTGTTGTAAAATTTGTTATTTAGTTATTATTACATGCTTATATAATGGATAGAGAAGCCACTCAAACCAGAATTAATCTATTGCATTAGATTTGTTTAGAAAAAATTTAACATACATAATACCTGTAGCTCAAATACACACACAGAAAAAACATCAACAAACAAACAGAAAAAGGGTAGTTAAATGTCTGCTGGTGATTTCATATTATACATGACACATTCTGGCATGTGCATCATGCTGATACACACAACAGTTTCATGTTTGTCCATTTAGCTGTATGCGATGGGTGACGGTGCAGAAAGCAAGAGCCATTTCAGAGAGGGAAATTGCATGGAAATAAAGTCATTTTCAATTGCCCAGCATTTTCTGAGGCTGAAGGCCATGCACCCTGACAGAGAGCTATGAGGAAGGTGGGACTGATCCGTAGCACTGCACGAGTGCTGCATTTGACCCAGGTTATTAAGATAATGATATAGTAGCTGTATAGACATTTTCAATGAATGAATAACCTAGATTTCCACACTAGTAGAAAATACTAAGAAGCTACCAGAAAACCAAAACAATACAACATTAAGTAACTTCACAGTAAACTGACAAATCATAAAGCTATAAAGGGGTTTTCTAAGGCAATTGTCATCTCCATAATTTTGGCTGCATTGCCAGCCATCAAAACACAAACCAAAGATACCTGAAACGGGTTAGAGTAATTTGCAGGAGATGAGGGTATGCCTCTGCCAGAGCTCTTTACAATGGGCAAGTCACTACAGAACAGGCCATATAGGAGTGCCTTGAATCAATCACGCTTTACAGGAAATGGCAAATCTTGAAAAACAAGTATTCATTTGACATTTATTTGTAAATTTTTCTCTTACATGTTGCAAGGTTTCTGTTAAGATTAAACAATACTTTGTTTCATGAAAGCTATATGCTTACACCTCTTCAAAATGCCAAATGTCATCTAGCCTGCAAAATGATCATGGTTTATTCCCAGGGACCAGATCCTGAAGAAGGCAAAAACCTTAACAGCTGACAGCAGCACATTCAGAGCTCCAGTGAAACTAGTCCTTTAACTGCAACACATTCCTCTAGTTTTCTAGAAGCTTCAAAACCTGTCTGACTTGAATTTATTTTATAGACCTGACAGAAAAGCCTTCCCCTCCTTCCACTTCTGTGAATAAGCAGAAAAATACCTTCAATAATACAAGTATTTTAAACCCTACCTTACATGTGAAGAAAGGTTAACATCACCAGAAAGCCCGATTTTGAACTCCTCGAAACAGGCAACACAGCATATATAATGAACACTATAATAAAAGGAAAGAAAAACAAAATCTCAGATGTGTTCTTTCAAAATAAAAGAAGGTACTGCAAGGGCTCTTTTAAGAGGTGAGCTAAAACATGCCCTTGTCCTTCCTAAGTAGGGAGGAAAGCCCGTGATGGGGTGGCCAGACACGTGCACCCGTGAAACCCCATGAGTTTGCCTCCCCAGGCAAGAGGCAATTGCATCTACTGTAGGATGTAATTCCCAGTAAGCAGCACGTGCTCCGTTGATGCGAGCGTGTAATCTATATCATTTTGGTGAAGTTCTTGGCGAGATACCACAAAGACCAGTCTTCTAAACCTAACGTAATGCAGTGTGGGCATATGAGCCCAAGTAGTTCATGTCTGGTGGCAGATGCCACCCCAAACTGTTGATCCTGCCCTTCTGCTGGAGGTTGCCATCTCTGGAAAAGGACAACCAGCATATTTCAGCATAAGTCAGCGTACCAAGCTGTGAACAGCAATGAGGGGGAAGTCGACTTTCATTTCCTTCAAACATCCCTGCTAAAGAAACATAGCTGACAGCTGGAGCAGTAACTTCTTAAATCAATTCAGCGTGAAATTCCAGAGCATTTCTGTTGGTGCCCTCAGAAACTAGATGGCTTTAATCACCAGCTGGCTGAGTTACTGTAAGTAGATGGGCAAGGTGGCATGCTTGGTGTTACCTCTTACTATCTCTTTATACAGCAGTGTCTGCAGGAGACAAAGCATTCATTAGCTCCTGCCACGGTTAGTCAACAAATGCTTACTGCAGCTTGCGAGGGTCTGGCTAGCTCTTTAATCTTTGCTAGAAAAGACGGATGATTAACAAAACACCCTGTAAATACGCACAGTTCAAGCCTGTTTGTCATTGCCAGGTGAAGACTAGGAGTCCAGTCTAACTGTTAAGCAGCACAAGGCTAACACTGCTGCAGAATTTTGCATATTTCCCATGAAATACCTGAAATATTTTGCAGCCGTTCAGACTGAGTTGCTGTACAATTTTAAAATAACATGTAACCCTACTGGAGGCTGAAGCACTATCTCCTTGAAATACTTTTCGGCACAAGAGGCTCTGCCCAAGAAACAAACTATCACATCCCCAAAGTGATACACTTGCATTTTTAATTCTCCCACAGAGATACAGCAGACCTAATTTTCCCTGAAGTAATTTTTCCAAGTTTTGTTGACTTTAATTAACAGACCAAACGAGGTAAAATAATTTTTTTTAAAATCAATTTTACTGTGAGGTGTGGGCATTTACAATAGTCAGCAACTTGTGAAAGCTGTTGCTGTGAGATACAGAATTAGTGAGCTAAAGAATAATATTTGCCATAGCCCTGGCTTTAATATTTTAGTGTGAGGGATCACCTGCACTGACAGTGGCTACACTTCGCATGACTAGGAAATAGGAATAGCTTCTCTGACATCCATTCATTTTTACAGGTTATAACACAAATGGTTTTATGAGCATGAGGATGAATGAAATTTGTTTTCTAAACCTATTTGTCCTCTTGTGCTTGACTGGCTCTTTCAACAAAACTGCATGAAAATAAAGAATATCCCCCAAAGAAATAACAGAGAACCCACGCTGAAAAACAGATGAGAGAGGCAGAAAGAGATTAGCATGGTCTTTCTACAGGATAAGCTTCACTGAGTTTGCATCTTGGTGGATACCCAAAAAAGAATGCTTTGGGCACAGCTCTGAGACAGCTGACCCAGCTGATCCATGCTACCAGGAAGGGTGACCTTCTGCCCACACATAGCCTTCTCCTTTCCCTTAGCCTGGACTGTGCAGTCCCAGCTCCTCCCTGCAGCTGGCCCTCAGGAATAAACTGATTCAACTCACTAATCTAGCAAAAAACTCATTTTCTTTGGTTTGGCGAGTTTGTGGCCACGTGAGACAGCTGAGCTGGCTCGCTGTGCAGACAGGCAAAGCTCCAGAGGCGATACAGGGAAGAATGGGGGCAGGACCACTTCTCTGGGCAGTAGGAGTCAGTAGGAGAAGGTGGCTGAGAGGATGCCAGAACTAACATGGAGATCACCCAGCTTTCCTGACCAAGAAAAAAGAAGTCTAATAAAGCATGTACGTGAGTACCTGAGGCAAACCTATGATGCCATTTTTAACCCCAACACCCGAATCAGGAAAACTGCAGTGGTTCAGCTGAGGTTGATCATTCTCCTTTCATTTCTCTCCCATCTTCGTCTTCCCGGTGCAGCCAAACAGGGGCTGGAGGACAGTCTGCTCCATGCAACACAAAATGGCCTCTCCAGCTCTCCCTCCCTCTCTCAGCGCTGACAAACAAGCAGGGGCTCTCCAGACATCTTCCAGCAACGTTTTTCCTTTCAGACAGGCCAGCCTTAGGGCCAACAAATCCCTGGCAAATGTGAAGCCAGTTTTCTAATGGATTCTGCTGAATAATCTGTCTGGGGACAACATGCTGCAAGAGCCTTGCTCTGGGAATGGCTGGCAGGGGGACAGCCCTACAAGAGCCCAGATCTGGTGAACAGCTGTAGGATCCAGTTCACTCGCAGCTTACGGTTTTGTTTCCAGCTTAAGCTGGACCGAAACCAAGTCATTTGTCAGCAAACTGTAAACCACTGTCTCACCACCTTTGCGGGCATGCGTTTTCACCAATAGCCATGCTGTTCCCATGCCTTCCTCCATGACGTTGCATGGGGCTTTTTTAACTTACGCAGGGCCAAATAAGTAACAGATTTCCCCCCTCTTTCCTCCTCTCCCCCCAGCTTGGTGGGAGATAATGTGGGAGCATTGGCTCAAACACGAAGCCATGGGTAAGGGCTGTAAGCTTCATTTCCAGTTGGCAGTCATACAGTGTGATTTTGGGTAATGCTGTCCTTCTGCTGAAATTCCTCTCCTGCGCTAGAAGGATCACATCAACCCGCCTTGCTGAGGGACCATAAGACTAAACTTAGTCATTGGCCTTTAAAACGCTCCCCAAACCTCCTCAAAGGGCATTTTAAACACAAAAAAGGCCTCAGGAATCATCCTGCATGTTACTCTAGAGCATTGCTTCCTTTTGTGATTTACAATTTGACTCAAAATTCATTTCTTTAATTATTGTTTTCAAATTGTTACAGGCATAGAAGCCTCCTATCACCAAGACTTTTAATTCATCCACAGTTCCTCTAATTTTAAACAGGTATGAATTTTCTAAAGTAATTTAAAAGAAAAGCAGATATTGACACATTAAAACTTAATAGCTCTTTGCGAGACATTGCATTTCATAATCAAAACCTCCTTAGAATTTTCATTAAAAAATGAAATCGCTGATCCAACAAGCCATAACAGCCACAAATTGGGTCTGGAAATAAATACTTATGCATAAAGACCTACTTATTAATATTTTGATGAGGCTGAGGTGTATATTTGAATGAAGAAAAGGCACTCCACAATTTAAAAAACAAAAAACCAAAAAGAACTATTGACTTTTATGGGAGAACTCTCAAGCGTTTTAGAAAGTTATGTCAAAGGTGGTTATTAATGGCAAAGGTGACATCAAAATTAGAGAACCTGTTTCTTTTTTGTAATGAGGAAAAAAGAAAAAAAAAGTCCAGAAAAGGTATCACCACACCCTGTAAGGAAAAAACACACAAAACAATAAAGCAACCCTACAGGTTTTTATACTCTTGAAATAGAGACCTTGACTGCAGCATACCTGTTCATAGGATGCCTGGAAACAAGAAAGTGAGAAACATTTTCTCACCGTTGTCAGGACTAGCCTTTTTAAACACTAATTATGAGAAGTCAAGCTTAGCTACCCAGTGGGGTTTCTCCTCTCAGGATCCCCCCGGCCCAGCACAGCCCCCTTTGCTGGAGAGCTACACTGTGTCCTCCTGTCCCGATGAGACTCTGGTAAAACACTGTGCCACAGGGAATCCGCAGCAATTCATTTCCTTTCCTTCCTCTACAAGAAGCCCAGGGCCATTATGCACTTCACCCTTCTCACTTGAGTTAGCAGGTTCTGGATCAGAAGCAGTGGCTGGAGATAGCACACCAGCAAATCAGCAGCCACAGCCCAGAAGCAGGAGGTGACCCCAGCCTCCTCCACGGCCTCCCCCAGGGAAGTGCCGTGCCATGGGGCACTGGGCAGCCATGTAAGAGGGCTGTGGGAGGAGGACAGCAGAGGGTGATCAGAAGATAAACAGGGTCTTTGTGGTCTTGCAAAAGCAAGAGCCCAAGCCACACAATGCGAGGAAGGAGGGATGTTGAGAGGCTACGTGTGAGCACGTGGTGGATGGAGACTCCCAAGCAGCTGGCAGATTGGGACTTCTGGGGCAGGACAGAGACTCCTTCTCTGCTCTCAGGTCTGAATGGACAGGATTGGTACTGTGCCATAACAGCCCAGGATGAGGAACAAACTCGATGAAGTGGGTTTTCAAGGCCCACAAGGCCTGAACTGAGCATGAGCACCATGAAGAGGGGCTGGGTAACAGTGGCTGGAGATTCCCTTCTGCAGGGATCAAAGGCACCCATCTACTGACCAAAGATGCTGTCATGGGAGATGTTTTACTTGTGGGATGCCAGATTTGGGATGATGTAGAAAGGCAACTGAAGCTCACCTGTC
Organism: Balaeniceps rex; assembly: GCA_013401315.1. Classification (NCBI taxonomy): domain Eukaryota; kingdom Metazoa; phylum Chordata; class Aves; order Pelecaniformes; family Balaenicipitidae; genus Balaeniceps; species Balaeniceps rex. Next base: position 192,594 of record VYZW01053089.1, read on the forward strand.
CCTCCAACTATCACCCCTTGTTGCTCATCCATGTAGGCACCAATGACATTGCCGTGGGAGATCTGGTATACATGAAGAATCGCTACAGAGCTCTATGAGCAAAGGTGGAAGTCCAGGTGATGCTCTCTTTGATCCTAAAGGCAAAAGGGAAAAGCCCAGGTAGGAGTGGACAATTCCTGCAAATAAATATCTGGCTGCATGACTGGTATTCCAGGCAGCACCTTGACTTTTATGACCACGGGACTCTCTTGAGCAATGAAGGCTACTAGAGAGATCCACCTAACAAAATGGAGCAATGAAGAATTGTTGCCTTCTACATGAAAGGGCTGATCAAATGTGTGGAGCTCATTTATGCCATGGATGACAGGCTGGGTGAATGCTTGTGGGTAAGGGTGGCATTGTGATGGGAGGTTATTGCAGACCACACAGTGAAGAAGTAGATGAGGTCTTATGTAAAGAACTCAAGGTTAAGTCTCCAGACCACAGACCCTAGTTCTCATGGGAGACTTGAACCTCTCTGAAGGAGGAGGGAAAGGCAGCAGAAAGCAGATTTCTGGAGGGTGGCAGGGACAACTTCTTAACACAAACACCAGATGGGCCACAAGGGATGACAATCTCCTAGTAGCAGTGGTTCTTAAGGATATTGTGTTAGACTTAGTCTCACTAAGACTTTAGTGAGATGAATTAGCATCCAGTAATATATATATTATTTATATTTATATAAATTATTTATATTATATATATAATTAATTATAATATATATTATTTATATTTATATATTATTTTTATATATATAAAAAATATTACACACACACATAGTTAACACCATAACACTACAGTTCACATACACATTACATGTTTCTTGCCTTCCAATATGTTCCGTGTGTGTTCTAGAAATGTGGTTTAAATCATATGCATAGGCACGCACAGAGAGCAAAAGATTCTTAAACTGAGCATAAAATCCAAACACTTTCCTTTTAAAAAAGCTGCCATCTTATCTTCCAATTACATCTTCCAAGGCCAACAAATCAGACCATGTCACACAGCAGAAAGAAAATGTCTATTCAATCTTCAGTCATATAACTTCAGCTTGGAACACAATTAGCAAAAATATCCCCTCCTCAAGCCCTCAAAAACAGTCATTAGTGCAAGCATTGCTTCAAAATGAGAGGTCACGAACAGCAAACAAACTACATCTTCTGTAACATTGAGCCCTTATTGCTAGAAAACACAGCTGTCAAGCATTACCTGAAGTAATTTTGCTGTAGAGCTCAAGAAGTAATTTTGCTGTGGAGCTCAAGGAGTTTAAATTAGCCAAGTCCTCAAATAGACTTTCACACCCTCTAATCATGACACTGAGTATCAGAGGGTTCTCAGGGTTGGTAATCTACATAATTTCCCACTCATAGTCAAAAAACTCAGACCTTATTTGAAGTAGCTCTTATTATTATTGGCATTTCTTTAAAAGAACACCTTTTTGCCAACAGGCATAAGAAAACCCTAGCTAATGTTTTTGTACGTTAAGCCAAATAACACATGTTCATTGGACAGCAACAGCCTCTATTTTGAGGTATCTTCACAAACTAGAGTGACCTGCCTCTGGAGAGCAAGGCATGAAACAGATCCAAAACACACAACCATGTGCTGCCTCAGCAGTTACCTGGTGGAAACTAACGCAGACCCTGCAAAGGGAGCCTTGTAAAACAGCTGTTCAGGCAACGCACCCAGAGCGGCTGTGCCATACTGCTAGAAACTATTCACTACACTGTCTGCAGGCCCTGTTACCTCCTGCTTTAAAGGAGTTCCTGAGAAAAGCAAGCATGTTGTTGGGAGGTTTAATTTCACTATAGTGGTGTCTGAGTTTGCATTAGAAACTTTGATGGTGTCACACAGCAATAGGAGATTGCAAGATCAGACAGACAATGCTGGGACAGACAAGGCCAGCTCCCACTCTGTTGTCTTAATCAAAATTTCAAATATTGGAATTCCACAGAGATTATTAAATATACACCAGACTGAACTACATTAGTGCCATTATCTTAGTCCTAAAGCAAGTCATTGGATGACAGTAGTTCTCATTTCAAATAGGTTTTTGTAGAGGCCAAGCCTATGCTGATGGTAACTTCAAAGGCTCTACATTACCTTGGCAGAGAATGAAGGTCCAGAGAAAATACCAAAATTTAGCCGCCTGAATTTACTCCTCCAAAATTAAGAGATTTATTAGCCTGACCATAATGAAGGAGATGAAGCAGATTACACAATGCAAGTATTCGGTCAGAAGAACTGAATTAATTATGGCTTTACCTGGGAGAGAAAGAAAAGGTGTAAGGAGCTCATTTGCCCATTAAGCTAACTGGGAGAAGAGCATATTTCAATGTGGATCCGTTTTTCTCGTGTTACGAGAGACTGTCCGTCAAAGTCAGTCCTCGGTAAACAACACCACAAATAAAGAAAAGAACAGGCCTGTAGTTTCACTCGCTTAATGGTTTTTTTGTTGTTGAGTCTGAAGGCAGGCTCCAAGGAAAAGGAAGACTTAAATGAAGTTTTATCCAAAATAGACAGACACCTTTGAAAGCAAGAGAGGCAAATTACAGCTAGGGCCCACAGGGAAACTCAGCTCCTTCCCCACAAAGGGAGCAATGCAGCTTTGTGCAATGGAAGCAGATTTTATCAGTCCGCTTTGGAGGAGAGCATGGTTATCTCTTATACCACCATATGGAGAGGACCGGTGGCAGAGCTTTAGGGCATTACTCCATGGAAGGGATCCTCTGAAGGCAGTGCTGACTGGAGGCATTTCCAGTCCTTCCCCTTCTCCCACACCAATTAGTTCCTATGCCCTCCACACCCTCTGCTAGACGTGACCACTCCTTCCACAGAAGTGCTTTTAGCAGCGTTTCACAGACCAGGTTTAGCGCATGGGCACACAGACAGCTCGACAGACATGGATGAGGCTGGAGATTCACAACAAAGTCCTGGCAGCACCCTCTGCTTACACCACTGCTGATGTGTCCTCGCCCCACAGCCCACCATCAGCTGTGCTGCCACACTGTGCCACGTGGGAGCAACGCAGCTCAGGAAAAGGCTGCCAAAAAAATGGCGAAAAAAGAATAGGCAGGATCAATTCTATGAAAAACTATTAAGAGCACAAAGGAAGGGTGTGTATCTGTATGGTTTTGTCTCATCTACATACAGACATGGGCCAAAAATTTTGTCCCACAAAAGCACAGTTTGAGGTGGTAGTGAACTTCAGTGGGGACAGAGGAGAAACCACAGAAGCTGGAAATTGTCCCTCTGGTTTTGCTAATGAAGGATACAGAAGAAGGTCCCATTCCTTCTTCTGCAGTATCACCATGTAAGTGGCCTTCCAGCTCACAGCGCTTCATGAAGCATCTCCTCCTCCAAGTCCATATTCGTACATGCCTGTACCATGCTGGAAGAGCACCCTAGTCTAACTAGACTAGGGCAAGACCAACAGATCCTTTTCCACCATTATCCTGACTTAATTCTCTGTTAATAACTGCATTTATTGTATCTTGAGGTTCTCCAAAGACCATCTGATTTGAGGTCATCTCATCTTCTCTCAAATAATCTGTTCTCTTAACACTCAGAGAGCAAATTGTAGCAACCAGCCATGACAAATCCTCTTGGATCCTAGGGCCACATAACAGAGCTAAGCATCCACATGACAATACAACTCTAGGTTTGAAGCACACACTTCCTTGACTATGTTCTTACCCAGCTTCTTCAAGCACAGCCTAAGAGAAATGATTCCACCAGTTGAAGAAGCCACTGCCCTCAGCCCAGTGCTTGTCCAGACCCCTGTGGAGGTTACCAACCTTTAAAGCTGCCAGCAGAGCCATTTGGATGATGCTCCCTTGCCCATTTCTGTCAAAAACAGCCAGGTGAAGACCTACTATTTGAACTGTTTAAGCTATCCCTGCTAATTCTGACCATAGGAACAGCTAACAGCGTTGTGGTTGGAGGAGGAGCTATGATCAGCCCAACAGTTCTTGATGTCAACACCTGCCGCTCGGTGGATGAGAGAACAGTAAAAATGAAAGTGTATGTCCTCCTGCATGACCAAAGGGTAGCCTCTCAGACTATCAGCCAAGGAGTGCTGGCAGTACACGTTGTGTTACATCTTAAAGCAGTAATGGAAGGGAATGACTGCAAAAGCAATGAACTGAAGTACAGGAAAGCTATGAATTGCCTGTGCTTTCAGACAGAGCAACTGAGGCACACCTTCCCTAGGGCTGCATGAGGGGGTTGTGGAAGAACTTATACCAGCTTCCTCAGGTAGACCACAAACGGGTGGTTGTAGAACCTACCCTTTCTAACGGAAGGGTTGGTGGGGAAAAAACAGGGTGGGGAAAGCACAGGGTGGAGAAGAAACAGAAGTTATTAGTCTAGAAAAAGAACTGGATCCTGAGTAGTCTTGTATACTAGTAGCCTTGTCATAAACACCCCCCACCCCCCCAAAATCCCACAAATCTACCAAAGCTGCTTCTGGGTCAATTCTGTTCTCTCTCCAAATACTTGTATTTATTAAAGCAATGCACCTAGCTTCCTACAAGGGGAAAAACTGCTGGGGCCACAAAAAATGACTAGTGGAATGGTAAGGAAGTGGTTAAAAACAAAACAAGCATATGTAATGGGAGAGAAAGTGTTCACTGCTCAAGACTGGAGAAGGTCATAAGGGACAGTGGCACGTAACCAAAGAAATGATAAATGGATTTGGCCTCTGCATTAACTTCTTCTCAGTAAAATCCCATGAATACTTTTGCTGGCTTTTCTTACCATGTGTGCACAAATCCAAAACACACACGCTGAGTTGATTCAATCCACCACAGCGCTTTTAACTGTCTGCTTTTGATTGGGTCTGAGGCCTCATTTCTTCCTCTTTTTTCTTTTTTTTTTTTGCCTGCAAAGGTAAAAAGCTTCTCCCTTTCTTGTAAGCAAAACTCTTCCTGAAAAATAATTCTGTTTACCCAGAAATACTTCCTAGCCCTTCCTCTTGGTGAGCAGAAAGCAGTAAGTACTGTGAAGGAGCCAAACTGTGAAAAAATTTTGGGGAGAGAGCACTGCAAATGCTTAAGCTGGCTTCTCACATCACGTTATGGCAGTCAGTTTGCCCAGCATGCTGAGTACGTGCAGGGCTCCTCCACTTCCCTACTTGGTGATTTCATTTTTAAATGGATGTCTATAATTATAAACGTATAAAGGGTTTGAAAAATAATCTTATCCAGGGCAAATGGAAAACCTAAATCATCAACTTTGGCAAATGAAGGGTTCTGCTAAAAATAATTGTGGTTTTGCAAAAAAACCCCAGTATTTTCAAATAAGTTGGAGACTAATGTATCTCAGTGGCCTCTTCCTGAGCTTGAAGACAGACAGCAATAGTCTCTTGCTCCTTACAACCAAGAACAGCAGAAAGAAATTAATAAGTGCAGGCAATTTAACTGCTCCATGATGAGTTTACCAATGGCACTAATGAAAAAGGCAAGAATCATGCCAAGTATAGACTGCTGCTCTTCAGGAGAGCCATAAGGAACTGCTGAGAAATGGAAGAGGAGGTGGCTGGCAAGGCAGGAGGCTGGAAAAGGCTGAGGAGGGGACCAGAGTAGCAGAGAATTCCCCTTCTGAAGCCTCAGGGGAAGTACTAGAGGAATGGGGAACTTAAAGCTCTTAAACTGTTAGGAGAATATAGCAACAGAAGAAATGATAGCTTTCCCCTCTGAGCACTTGGAATAAGAGTGAATAATAAAACTTTTAAGCATCTACTAGCAAAACGCACAGTGAATAGGCAGCATGTAGTCCTCAAACACAGGCCAGGAATGACAGCACAGCACTACTCCCCCGCTGTCTGCCTCCTGGGAGAGCCAACGGTGTGCCACCCAGGTTCCCCACTGGGGCGAAAATTGCTGGCTTTGCTACTTTTTGTCTGTTTGTTTTTTCCTTCACTCTACAGTTTTGTCAAACTCTGAAGTTGCCAAAAACTGGGAACTTTCAAAATGGAACTCAGAAGCTTGAGAACAAACAGGGGAAAAGTTCTGTCTCTGCAGCACAAGCGTTATGCAAAATTATATTTTGGGTAATTTTAAAAAAAAGTTTAGCTCCAGAAGGGTGAGGAAAAATGAAACCTCACAGCTTGATAGTTGAAGCATGACAGTTTGACTATTAATGCAATAGAAAAAACCAGTTTTCTGAATGTATTTGTTCTATGGGTCACACAAAGAGAAAGTGCAAGGGCCATTTCTTGTAAGTCATATTTGGTAGCAAAATATCAAAAAAAAGACAAATACCTAATTTTCTTATTTGAAGAGAGGAACAGCTGGTATGTTTTAGCAAAGATAAACATCCAGACTCTACCCTTGCTGTTTGAGAATTGATCTTTTTTTAATAGGCTTTTCCGAGATTGGCTGGTGCCTTTACTCGGCAGCAGTTTGCAACAGAAGAAGAAGCTGCTGCTAACCATCAGCTAATGAATTCTGAAGTTGGAAGAAAGGGTAATATCAAGTATGCGTGTCTATGTATTTTTGTGAATTACATACACACAAAAAGGATAGGAATTGTGATACAGCTGTTGGAAAAAAAAAAAAAAGAAAAACACTGCAATATTTCCTCTTCATTTTAGGGTTCTTTTCCAGAAAAATGTTTAACAACGCAAATAAAAAAAAAAAAGCCCTGCTAATAAGCTGAGCTGTCACACCTTCTGGAAGAGAGTATAAAACGGGCATTTTAAAACAGAAGAATTTGTAGACACAGATTGTGTTTTCCCCATCAACTTCAACTCTTCCTTTTGTAATTTATACTGTAGTTTGAAAATGCCAGTAGTTGAAGGGTTACGCAAGCTTCTGCTGTGAAACAGAAATTGGAAGGTGCTTCCACATTTCTTTCTAAATTAAGATGAAGCCAAGAGATCAAATATATTCTAATTAATGGAAATTTTAAAATGCCTTCTTTTCAATGAGATTGTTGTACAGTGGCTTCCTTCTGTGATCAGCTTTATATTCTTGATTGAATATCTCAGCTTGTTTTTTCTAATGATCAAAACCATACTCACAAAGGTCCCCCATGTTCACGCACTAATCTTCAAGACACCAGTCTTTAGTGCCAATATCAAAGTTGTTAGCATGAGCGGTTTCTATGCACCACATGACTGGTGGCTATTTGAAGATGGCTGAATGAATCTTATTCATTCACCACGTTCCCCTCAGAGGTTATACATGCCTCTGTTTACAGGTATGCTAGAATATGCTATGTGCTTTCTTGTAATGTGCGCTCCAAGTAGCTATTCATCCAGAGAGACCACCTTGAGATGCAGTATCTGCCCAGGTCCTCCCTTACCCCCTCACTCATGCAAGAAGCCCTGGTCTTGCACCTCTGTGCACCGAGAGATGAGCCGAGGTCCCTGCCTGCCTCGTGTCCCTTGTTCTTTACATGGTCTCTCCTTCTTTCCGCAGAAGGCTGTCACAGTTTGGTTCAAATCCATGCTTCATGGCTCCTGCTGGAAAGCATAGGGCCCAAATGAAGAGTGTAATGCAACTAGTAGTGTCAGCAGCTGCTTCCTACCATGTGCTTGCCAGCAGATACAGGCAAAAAAGCCAAGAATGTGTGTGTATAGAGGCACATATGTTACCACTCTCTCCTTTCTATTGTCCTCCCTGGCCAGCTAGGTCAGAAGTCGGCATCAGGGGTGCCAGCAGGGTTTGACTGGCATACAGCAGGATCGGGGGCTTGGGGCCAAGGGATCTGCAAGAGGCAGCAGTTCCCAGCTCCCATGGGGTTTCAAAGTATCTCGCCTAGAAAACAGGCATGATGGCCTCCAACAGCATGTTGTCTCTTCAAGGGACAGGATTTCTCAACTCTTGAGTTTACAGGGACAGCCTTTATGGGTCAGCCTCTCATTTGAGAAAGCAAAACCTGGCATAGCCCTCTGAAGAGACTGCCAACCTACAGCTGCTCATTTATGAATTACTAATTCATAAATGTAGAGCTTTGGGGAGGTCTCTTTGTCAGAAAAGCAGTGCAGACTTTCCCTTTCTGACAAGAAGCAGCAGTACGGCAGGGGGTGGTGGGGTTACGAGATACGCCCTCCTCCCTGGTCTCCAGCACTCGTGTGTGTGGTTTTTAAATCTCTTCTCTACAACAACTACTCAGAGGCACCACTCGGCTGCCCACCCTGCTAGCCTTAGGACTCCTGCAGCACTTCATGAACTTTAATACTCCCTCAACCTATTCACCTTCATCAAATGAACACCAAAGCCTCCCCTGAAGTGTTTGTGAGGGAAAGTTAACATTCACTGTATATTAAATGTGAACTGGATACACCTCAGTTCACCTTTGCTTTCACAGACAAGTCAGAAGGTTGAATCATACTGGGACAGGACTGACCTACTCAGGTTTTGCTCAAGTTATTGAGGTTGCTTAGTTATTCCTTTTAAGCCAGACTCTTAAGAGTCTGGCACACAAGGCTGCAGGGGTGCCTCAACGTTTCTGAAAATCTCATTAGCATCTAGCTGTAATCCAAACCTGCAGCCTTAACATACAAATATTTGACCTTTCATTACTAGATGCCATGTTCTGCACAGGAGATGCTGTTCTGAGAGCTCTGCCCTGTCTCCTGTGGATGTTCTCAAATAGCTACATTAGACATCCTGAGGTGCTGAGGAACTCCAGTACTGCAAGGCAGAGAAGAGGACAACACACAATAAAGGTATGTTAAAGAGTGCTTGTTTCAGCTTCTGGTACCTTGGATTAGATATGCAATAATTCTGGGTTCAGAAAAAATAAAATGGACGCTTCCTGAAGCTTAAACCCCTTTATTCAGAATTAACTGGATGCCTGCATACACAACTGAGGCACCTTCTGCACAGCCAGTCCCTCTGACAGCAGCTGACTAAGCCTCAAGGATGGAGGGAAAGATGGGAGAAGGAAGCAGGCTGGATTTTTGCCTCATCTGCCAGACTTCTCCCTAAGATTGAAAACTTGACTTGTAAGGAATGAGTTTTCTTACAAGTACATCTTTAAGGCAGAGTACAGCAAATGCTAGCCCCTAGCTCTGCAGCAGCAGCTTCTGCTAGAGCAGATGTAGGGATCATAAAACCAAGGGAGGGAAAAAAATAAATAAAAATCTTGATTCCTTACATTCTTGATTCCGTACACGGCAGCTTAAGAGAACACATCAGGATACTAAACTACACATTTATATTTTTCATGCTAAAGGCAAATAAATCACATTACACACTGACTCCTTAAACACTTAGGACAGATTATAAGCACAACTAGCTCATCGCTGGCACAACCCCCCCAACTTTTAACAGTCAGTTTATTTAAAACCTGCATGCTAGATTTGAGCCTTCTGTACAGCGAGCTCTACTATGCCAAGTTGCAACCCAAAGTGACTCTTACTACCAGCCTATAAACCCCAGAAAATAGGGCTAAGGGTTCATTATGAACCTGGTGACAGACTCCTAATTATAGTGGTGCTATCAAGCATGATAAAGGCTGGTTGGTTTTATTTTAGTCTCATCCAAAGACTTTTTGGATGCTGGATTAGCTCATCTTTTCACTCCTGTTGAACTGCCATATGTTTCTTTTTCTCCTTTATGTAGCATTCAGCAGGAGTTATTTGTCAGCATTTAGAAAAAGAAAACATGTCTGCAGAAACTTCATTTCTAGTTCTTTCCATGTAAAGTTTCTTGGTTTATCTGATAAAGACTCAGAAATTGCATTTTCATGTCTAAAACAAAACTGGATAAGAAAAGGCTGCTACTAAAACATGAAATATGGACACTCTTACGCTGTCCGCATCACAATACTGCAGCCTAACATTTCAGTTTACTTCAAAGAAAAAAATACCTCAGTAAAAAGCTGTCTCTTTCTCCCTCCCCTTCCACATCAATTCTGCCCGATTTCATATCCACTTCAAATATCTGCAAGTAAATCAGAGCAAAATGTAGCATTTTACTAACATTTTTTTATTTATTATTTATTCATAACTACCATCTACCAGCATTGTTGCAAAGATCCAAGCTGCACAAAACAAGTCACAGGAATAAAAATAATATTGATGCAAGGGCTTTTAAAAAAGCCTCTTGTTTGGCAGCTATAAACCCACTGAGTTTCACAAGCTTAGCTAATGCACCATAGCAGAGAGGATTTAAGCACTTCTTCTAATCCCAGAAATCAGAGAGCTGGGAAGAACTAAGCAGCATTGTATGGGGACAAACCTGGAAACCAGGTAGCAGCACCTTCGCTAGACAGAAAAGAGAGCCCCAAACAGTTATTTCTTGACTTCATAGGTTTTGGAGAAAAACTGAAGGAATGGAAGACCTTTGCAGAGGTAGCCAGAGGAGAGGCAGATTATTTCAGCTGCTCTAGAAAACATGCCTGGGAGAGAGGGAGGAGGTGGCACCACCAGCCTCAATTATGGCGCAGAATTAGGCAAGGAATGAGAATTTTGCTGCCCCACGCAATTTGAGTCAGCTACGCTCAGGCCATCTCTAACCACTGCCCTTCCTCCCTTGCCTCAGCTTCCTCTTCAATGAGAGCACTTCTGCCATGGCAAGCAAGGTATTCTTCCACAGGCGTCTCCCGTGAATGACATACTCTCCCAACAAATGACATGGACTCATCTCCAGATGGAAAGAAATAGAGTTTATTTCAGAAGAGAAAAAGAAGGGGCCTTGAAAGGCCCCCAAAAGTGACCGAGAGGCAAGATAATGAGAACTAATAGAGCACTTCTGAAAAAAGGAAGGTCACCTGTCACAGCTGCTATTCAGCTCTGCTAAGTGGTTTTATTGATGGGTCATTAAAGGATTCCCATCCACCTTCAGCCTGAGAACGGTTTTACAAAGCAGACAATAGGGAAAAAAAAAGGAGAAAACATCTTGCACCATTTCTTTTAAACCACATGTGTTTGACAGCCTTTTGAGTAATATTCTGTTTTACTTTTTTTCCATAATTTCCTCTATCTGTGTGGGTTCTCATGCCAACCAGGGAAGCAGGAGAAACGCTGCCTGTTAAAAAATTGTGACTATAAAAATACAAAATTGCCTTAGGTTTAAAGTGTCTTAACCTGATATCATTATGCACTGAGAAGGTGCATAATGAAGGTATGAGTTTTAATTGAATTTTCAAATGTTATTTTTAAATTTAAGTGTGGTCTTCCTGCAGCCATGCCTCATGTCCAACTGTAAGCTCATGTGTTTGGATGGCTGAACTCCACTGTAACCCAGTTTGCCTAGAAATAAGTAACATAATTGATTTCATGATTCTCTGAGCCCTTTGGTGGAGGCTTTCATCTGCCTTACTTTTTGCAGCTGTAGATATGTAGTAGATAAAGGCTAATGCTGCTTGTATGTCAACCCAGAGATGCTGAGTCTGCAGATTTTAGGAGCTCTGAAAGAGAAGTCATGAGATGCTCCTGCAATTTCTATGTAAGTAGGCTAATAGAAAACTGAAAGGATAAGGCAATTTTGATGGCTACACCATAGCTACCATAATTGCTGGACTTCCAGCATAGCTAAAAGCAGAGACAGATTTCCTTGCTTGGCTAAAGGGGCTTAGGTGTTTTCCTTTCTCTTCCCCTCCAGCCACTGGCAGTGGCTAGGGGAAGACAGGACCTGGGTGTCTGTAGGGATGGATCAAAATCTCACCAGCACCTGCAGTAACGCCCAGGCAGGAGTAGCACCCAATTTCAACAGTGTCATTATAGAAAAGCAAAGAATAACGAAACAGCCACACGTTACTGGGGAAAAACCTACAGTGAACAAGAGCAAGAGTGATTCAATTTTGATTGCCTATAGTGTTCTACAATAATAATCTGATTTCTACCATTATATCCAGAACAAAAAAGAAGCCACTGAGAAGCACTATTAACAAATTTGATTTTTGGCTTGCATTTTGTAGCTTAACACACGACAGTTACAAGGAATGCATTAAGTTAATGGATACCATGAACAATGTATAGGTGTACATACATCTATTATCTATAGGGACCTCTACCTATATTACACATGCTTATTACACACAACTTAAAGCTCTCCAAAGCACACAAAAATTGCTTTCGTGGTCACTATCACATTCTACCCCATTTAAATATTTCAGCCCCCTCCTCTGTATGGCCCAGGCTCAGTCGAGAGCCACGGGGAAGCCGGGCACCACGTGTCCCCGCGTGCAGACCCAGGCTCCTGCGCGGCTGGGTAGGAACCGGCTTCCCTGCCACAAGGACCAGATTTGCACAGCACGCAGGCATCACCTCTTCAGGGAAATTAGCTGCTAAGAATTAAAGACCTGTTATCTGGTGTTAACTGAAATGTTTTGCTGACTTGCACTTCAGCCTATTTTGGTCAATATTCATAGAAAGAGCACAAGCTTCTTGACAGTGGCTCCCACCTCTTGCCAAATCCTGCCTCTGAGCTGTTAAAAGAAAAGGTCACCTAAATTTAACAGGCCTAACAAGATATTTTCTCAGTCCTCTTTCTTAGAAACAGCTGAGCTGCTCTGGCTAAATGCTGGTTTTCCTCTTTAAACAACAATAACAGAATATTCAGCAAGAGGCAGACACCGAGTTAAAGAAATCTCAGTGCAAGCTGTTAAAATTTGGCAAACTTGTAAGCGGCTGAAAATAGAGTCTTATAATGGGAAGTGTCAAACAACCTTGATAATAGGCAGCATTACCAGTCTGCTCTGTAATTCTAAATTATGTTTTATTACAGTGTTAAATATGCCTGAGCTCCGTTTACCAGTTCCACCATTGCCAGCCTGAGAGCAGCTGCTGGCCGATGGCAAATTAACAAGTTGTAGTTTTCCTGGTGTAGACAAGAGGGTAGTTGTTTCTGGCTTTCAGCAGTCGGAGCAGGTTCATCTCAGCGGTTTTTATAGAGCTGAGCGTGTTGGCATATGGCCATTAACACATTTCTCAGGTGGCTCCCTCCAGTAATGAGGTGGCTTGAACATACAAGAAGCAAGCTAAAGTTAGATTTTTTTTGCCAGAAGCTGGTGTAGATGCAGTCAGCAGGTGATCGTGAAGAAAGTACTACAAAATACACACATTCCAGAATTTTTGCTATTTTGGAAAACAAATTAAGACTCAAGTTGACACTCAGCAGGCTCAGGGCCTTTATGGTATCACAGGTTAAGGTTTATAAGGCCAGGTCCAGAAGGGGGTCCAGGGACCTTTCTTCTGCTACAGGGTAAAAAGTGGTCTGCCTGTCCATTTCTTTCAGGAGAACCAATACCCATTACGGAGCCAAACCTTGAAGATCATCAATCTTTCTCCTAGGAAAGATGATCATATGATTGTACAGCCTAAAAGATTGACACTGCAAGAATTGAGGGGTTTCAGACAGTCTCCAAAAAGCTCTTCAGATAAATCATGCGAAGATGCACCTTTTTAGGGTGCCAGACTTGCATGGCATCAACCAACCTTTCACCACCCAGGGCCAGTCAGTCTGTAAGAAAGACTGCCAGTTCTAGGATAGTCCAAAATACTTAAAAACTATTAAAACTACAGCCCACATTGTTCCTATGGGGAGAAAAAAAGGCGGGGGATGGACATGACACCCTGCCCAGGGTGTACGCCCTGGGGAAACCAGATTTTGGCCATCACAAAAACTCTGGAAGCAAACCACCACCTCGGGTGTGCCAGAACAGCTGCCCAATGCCAGCGGTACAGAAGATAACGGCTTCACGTGAGGACAGATCAGTAGCTGCCTGTCAGCACTGGGCTGGGCACCCACTGGTGTCTCTCCCGTCCGAGTCGCAGCAGCTGCTGGCACAGCATCATGGCAGAAATCACTACAAACACAGGCAGGCGCTGCCCTGAAGGTGGCAAGTGTGTGTTTCGGCGTGCTGGCACAGAGAGCCAGGGGCCAGTTTCTAACTTCTGGTAGTGCCGGCTCCATTTTTGCCTGGTATGTGCACCAGCTGAAATGCAAAGGCACTGGACATTTTTCAGAGAGATTAAATAATCTTTTGATCTAGAGAACACAGGGCAGCAGCTTCAGAGGCTGCATGCTCATCCTTTTCTGATGATCAAGTCCCTTTGAGGTATCTCAGAGAAGACATGCTCAAAACACGTCAAGTCTCAGGCTATTTGGCTAATCTGGACTCCTGAAGTCTTGCCTATATTCAGGGAGAATATGATTTTTTTTCTTCATCAACCTCTCAGCTTTGATCAACATTTTCCCCATGCCAGGAGCAGAACTCCACTTCTCTCATCCTTTCTGTATGTCTTCCAAAAAGCAGGATCCTTCACTAACCAATTCATGCACCACTGGTGCCAAAGGACCGGCTGAACATCTCCCCAGCCTCAGAGCCGCTTCTTGCAGGACCCCCATTGCCTGTGAATGAAGTGTACTCTGAAAAGCATCAGACCATCCAGAACAGGCGAGATTTTACTTCTGAGCCCACCAGAGCCAAGCTGAGAAGCTGTTCAACTCTCTAATGATCAGAAACAGAAGAGTGAGAAGAAGGGAGAAACAAATTGCTTTCTCATAGGAGGTAATGGGGACAAAGAAATAGATACAACTTGGGCTAAAACCCAAGTCTCTCTTTCCCACAAGAAGGAAGTGGTAGAAAATAATTTGATTTTTACAAGTTGTACCTCCATGATAATAGGACTGAGACTCACTGGACTATTTCTTCTCAGGGACAAAGATGCAGCAGGCTCGATTTCTCTTTTAGATTCCAGGTAAAACTCTTCCATTTACAGTGGCTGATGGTTACCATTTATTTCTTCTGCAGTTCTCACCTCTACCCTTCAGAAAACAATCGTATTAGAAGAATAGCCTTATGAGGCAGGGCAGCAAAAAACTGCAGTCCTTCTAAACGCTCTAAAAGGTATCAAGGGCTGTGACTGAAGAAGTAGTTATACATTAAGTCTTTTTAGGCAACAAACATAGCTTAAGAAATTTCCACCTATGCTACCGTATGCTTCCACCTCAGCTATGCCAATCCTTGTACCTACATTGTTAACTGGCACCTGAGACAACACAGATTTTAAAAAAAAAAAAAGTTCTTTATATTTTAATGTAAAAAAATAAATGAACTTATTTCAGTTGTCTTTGGCCATGCAAGCACTCAGAGCAACAGAAGCAGGAGGCATCCTCCTTAGGATGACCAGGAGAAAGCTTAAGATACAGTTATATCTCAAGACCACAAAATTATGTGAAGTTTGGAACACAACTGGAACCTGGACACCTGCGTCCCAGTTCTGCCTATCTTCCTATAGCGCTGATACATACGTGGCAGAGCAGTCATTTAAAAAACATCTTCCAGTGGTTCAACACGGAAGTATTCCTGGTAACTATGTCAGCCAAAGCTAAAAATAGAATATAACTATTAGTCACATAAGCACTGTCCAAAAACCTGGACAACTCATTGCAGGAAGTTTCTCCGAGAAGAAAGGACAACAGTAATAATATCCAACAGCTCCTGAAGCTATGACTGCTGAGATAACGTAACTTTCTCTCCTATAACAGGATATGTAAGAGAGAGAGAGAAGGATTTTTCCTTGCAAACTACTGTTTACTTCAGAGGAGCAGCCTCATCAGCTGAGAAGCTCCTTGTTCATACAGGAAGGTGTAAGAGAAAACAATTGCTCTGCATGCGAGGAGAAATAACTACTCTGTCCCAGTTCTCTCACTTAAGAGGTACGCTGCAAATTGAGAGAGCTCTCATTTATAAGATGCCCATCATTGATTTCTTAAAAATATGCATGTTGCTATGGAGTGCTTTCTATTTCAAATGTGGAAAGGATCAAAGTGGGAGAGAGAGGGACATATTCCAGTCCTCTGACTGTTTTAGGGAAGGGCCCAGCTATAGGTCCATTAAGGAACTGGAGAGGCTGAACAAGGAAGTGAAATAAAGTGCTGCAACAAAACCTTGATGGAGCATACCAGGAAACCCAGGCAGTTTTGCTGGCTGAGAAGAGAAATGAGCAGAGGCAGCACATGCAGCAGCTCCCTCGTCATCTCCGTGCTGGGGAGAGCACGGCCACCTCCCAGCTCCCTCCATCCGTCCCCAACCCACAAACTCCCTTCCCGGCCTGCAATCTCCCTTCCCACTGCTTTGGTGAGGACTCCTCTTTCTCTTTCATTCCTTTGCCCCTGCTCCAAGTTGCCAAGCATGTAAACAAACCAGAAAAGAGCCGAACATGTCTGCAGCAGGGAGTGGGGGACAGGGAGATCCTGTAATGTGTTAAAAGACCACAAGTGTTTCATGCCAGAACCACCCTTCTGATACTCTTGGAAAAATCATTGACATTTTTTTATATATATATACACACACACAGAGATACCTTGCTTCCTCAGCTAACTTTCTACTCCTTTTCTCTCTCCTCTCCAGCATACGCATCCTTAAATGAAATAAACAGTGCAAGCAGTGCAAGAACATTAAGACTCATCTAGAATAGGAAGCAGAACAGCAAAGTTAATATGTGAGAGCAAAATATCACAGAGCCAACCGAAATAGCACCACTACTCAGCTTTCTTATTGGCTAGCTGAAATCTGTTTCAAGATAAAAGGCATCTACCAAGACTAAATGATGCTAAGAGCAGGAGGAAGGAGCTTCAAAGAACTTCATAAATATCCCTCAATATTGTAGGATATTACCCTAAAATTAAGTTAAATCAAACCACATCTGTGAGATTAGACTATGGTTGAATTGCAGGTACCAGTAGCAATAGCAGCAAAATATGCCACCCTGACTGTGGCTAGTCACTGTTATGTGTTCATCAGTCACCTTTCAGAAAAATGGAGAAGCAAATGTTCCCAAAAGCTGCCATTAGCACAGCGTGGGCTGCCGGACATACCTGGCTCAGGTGCCCCGACTTCAGCGGTGGCTTCCTACCCACCAGCCTTCTGCTGGAAAACCTGAGGCTTTTGAGTATGCTGAGACAGAGGCTCTGTCACCCCCTCACCCTACCACAGCAGTATTTTGCCTGAGCTTTGAAAGTCGGCATGTACCATTTCCTGAGCAAGTTACAGAAGATGTTATACAGCATTTGTTAAAGTTAAAATGTTGAAGATCTGTCGGACCGAATCATTTGCTCCCACGAGTTTTAGAAGTGTGGGCCAAGGAGCCACCAGGGTTGAAGACTGGTTAAATACCACATTTTAAGAACATAACAGAGGACAAAGAATGAAGTATTTTAGCAATATTTAGGAACTGGAAATAAGGCCACTGTGGCAACTCCAGGTCATTTGATTCAACATTGGTCTCAAGCAACAGAACCTAAACGTTCATAGAAAACGAAGACCATACAGAATTAAGGTACAGAATCCTCAGTAAAACAGTCAATATAACTTTATGAAAATCAGACCTTTGGTTAATAAAGTTTGGTTAATAAAGGTGCATGGTGTCTTTCAGCAAACTAAGAGTGTATGAGCCTCTTATTAGTAACCAGGTCTATTTAAAAACGTGCTACACAAGCCAACAAAGCAGATTAAATATTCATCATTCTCAACCACTGGCATTCAATCCTGGATATATCAGCTCCCCTCTTCTTTACAGGAATCAAGACCTGAGGCAAAAGTCTTCCAGGAATGTGGAATTCCTTTTTTTAGAAAGTCAGTGCTGGTATAAATCCACCGTACCACCAATTTTCACATGACCTGCACAAAAGGACAAGTTGAGTTCAAAAGTGTGATGATGTGGATCACACAGTACAATAGACTCATTTGAACAGCAGCATTATTACTGTAACCAAACAAGATCACACAAAAAACCAGACCCAAAATTTAGGTCACAGTGTTAGAATGTAATTTGGAAGACAGTAATGTAAAAGAACATTAGGGTCACGGTGGTTTGCCCGCTAGCACAATTGCTCCGGGGAAGCGCATAGAGAGCAAATGTGATACTCCAACACACATAGCATCAAAGTACCATGTTTAAATTGTGAGATGCAATCACGTCATTTAGCATTGGTCTTCCTAGAATGTACCTGCTCCTGACTGCTTACATCTAATGTCATTAAATCGGCAAGAGCTCAGACAAAAGCAATAGGATCTATCTAAGAACTAGACTTAAAGACAGATACTATAGCCAATCCATTTAATTTATCTGAGAGAAGGCAGAGAGAGGATGATAAAGAGGTGACGATTGTTGTAAGTGTCCACTTATAGGTGATAAGTCTTTTTCCTAGAGCTGATTTGATCGGAGAATGCCAATCCGCTGGATTGAAGCTGTTCTTAGGAGCTTGGAAGATTTGATAAGATAGATAAGTAGTTTCTCAGGTCCCTGATGCTATGAGCTATTCTGGCAGCCATCAAACCAGCGGATCTCCATGTAAATCATCTCTGCTTTGCCTAAATTGGAACAGAATTTCCAGGTTCAGTCTTTCATCTCCCAAACAAGAGACTAAACCACCAGCTCCCTGGCTCTCTCCCACCCACCAGAGCTGTCTTTCTTCACATACAGAAATGCCTTTTGGGCCAGGGGAAGGAAGGAAAGAGAAAGGACAGACTGATGGGATGGACTAGTGTCCCGTGGAATCAGCTGCCCAGCTCAGGCTGAAGGTACTCCCCAAGTCCAGGCACCCACACACCTCATAGATGAAAGCCTTGAGGAAAGACCACTGGCTACTCCAGAGCCAGTTTTCTTCACAGAAAAAACAAAGCAAACCAATGCCTTGGGCTCACCTGCATCTGAACTGAGCAAAGAATCCAAAGTGCTTTGTTCAACTCAAAATTAACCGCTACAGACCATTTGATTTTTCCTGTTTTTTTCCAGTCAGCCTTTCACCTTTCAGTCAGGGACCAACTGCTTCTGTAGGTCCCCTCTGACCTTCAAAGCAATGAGTGCAGGAGCTCATTTCCACAGAGACCTGACCCCAACCTCTTCCAGAGCCAACCCAAGAGCTCCCTTTTTGGATGGACAGCCTTTGCTGCTCTGACCTTCCTTCCCTCACAACGTTTACTCATATTCAAGACACACCAGGAAAAATGAAAATGTGACTTTAGCTCAGAAATAATTGAGGAAATTCAGAAACCATTCAAGAGACGTAGTAGAGACCAAGTAATTATACTGCAGCTAACTTCTCTAAAGTCGTGTCTTTAGCTTTGGAACTTGAACGTTACTGGAATACGGCACAGAATTTTTAATTATACTGCTACTATGAAGTAGTAATGAGCATTAGCTCATGACTCAGAATAATAATTACTAGGTGGTGCTATCATGAAGGTAGAATTTTAGAAGCCAAGCAGGTGTTACTTTCCTGAATGATTCAAAAATCACAAGCAGCCAATCCTCCAGCTAATTGCACATGGAAGCTATGCGCATCTGAAATGCCTTTTTCAAATGTCCAAAAGGGGCAGAGAAGGAAGTTTTGCCTTAATGCTGGTAAGCTCATTCGTTGTCAGTGTTCAGAAATAATTCCCCAAGTACAAGATTTGGCTTTTTCATGATGTGTCAAGCATCTGTCTATTAAAAAGGTTAGGTTGCCTTTTCTTGGAGAAAGAAACATTTCAGGCTTGCTTCCACCTAAACCTCCCACGGCCCCCATTTCAGAGTGTCAGTCATTTTGTATCAGTGGCAGCAGCAGCAATAAATGCCTCCTTGCAATTACAGCATGAAGGTTTTTACATTACAGGAGCTGTAATAAATAAATATCAGTAAAAATAAATATAAATAAAAATACATTTTAAAAGGGGCTCTTTTTTAAGTAGGGGAGTATATATTCGAAAACAGTAAGTAACCCCAGAAAATTGTGCAGAACATTCTTGTAGCATTGCGTTTTGGTAACTTGTCGGAAAATACCTGTCATAAAAGGCTTCTCTTTCCTCCTGGATCATTCTCCAGGTCACCCCACTGCACCACAAATTGAATCACGAGAAGGTTTCAATGTCTCAATTTCTAACGAAAAGCCAGCTGACTGGGGATATATCTATCACATTTGTACTGCAGAGTATTTCAACATGAGATTGTTTGTGACAGCAATTCAAAAGTACTGAATCTCCCAACTCCCTTCTCCCCTGGGTGCTTCAGTAGTTCTTTTTCAATCACTCTTGAAATAGCTGTACGATGGAGTTACACGGGTCTTGCTATGGGAATGACAGATAGCAGATAAGTGTGTTTTTTTAAAAAAAAAAAACAACTTTTCCTTTTGCATATCAATTCTTAAATCCTCCCCCACATCACTGCTTTTTAAACAATTCAATTAAAATTTTGGATGATAGCATACTCTTAATTTCTTTCTTTCTTAACTGGTGTACAAAATGAAGCTGAGTGGGAAATCCTTCCCCGCAATACAGCAGATTTTTTTTTTTTTTTTTTTTTTTTTTTTT
>VYZW01053089.1:212921-245416 GCA_013401315.1 Balaeniceps rex
TTTTTTTTTTTTTTTTTTTCCAGGGTTTGCAGGGAGTTAGCAATAGAGGCAAGAAACAACAAAACCCTGGGTGTGTTGGGCCACCAGTCGTGCCGTGGGCCGGCAGAGGAATCCTGCCTTCCACCGCAGGCATGCCCATGGTGACTAATGCCTTCACACCCTGCAGCCTGGGATCACGCTAACCCCATGGTTATGTCATTTTTAAAGCATCTGGTGGTAATTTAGAAATCGAAACCTAAAAACCAGACAGGCGCGTACTTTGGAAGCCTACTATACAGAAAAGCAGTGATATAGTCAAAGGTAAAAGAAATAAAATTGAAGTTTACCCTTTTTAAATTTGAACTGGGGAGTTCACCTATTTACTACCTTGTCTGGAACACCAAAAAAGATGAATTATCCCACTGTTTCATCTGGCAGTGGAGCAACACAGAAGATATGTTGGCACTGATAGATAGATGAGCTTCATTACTTTGGAACTAGTCTCTTGTACAGAGATGCTGTACCAATTTAAGGCCCTTAATAAAGCAGATTTGCTTGCATTGATAATAAATAAGGTAATCTCCACAATCAGATGTATGATTCAGTTATCACGTGTCAGGCAAGCTGCCTTCATGGATGATGTACACCCAACTAGCCTGCCTCAAGTGCAAGGCAAATTTCTCTTAGACCTCCTCCAGCTTCTTCATGCGCACACTGGCTTAGAGCTCCTTGGTGGGCTCCTCAGCTGATGCATGCCACCAAACCCGTGTCTCAGTGCTCAGCTCAGGAAACCCCCAGCACAGACCTGCAGAGCTATTTATTATTGCATCTAGTCTAAAGATAGCAACTTTTTATGAAATTAAATCACCTTTTATTCTCTTGGGCACCACTGGAACGTACTGAAGTGCACTCAATGTAGGGTGTAATTCGGGAAATGTAATTACATTAACTAAAGATATTTAAATGTTAATCTGTAACAACATTTGTCCTTTATTCCAGTAGGATTTGTTTCCATTCCCTCAAGCCCTTGAGCCCCTGACCTATGTTAGGAGGCTGGAAGCAAAAGAAGGTGACACTACTAAACGTGGGCACTTAGCCTGGAGCCCCTCTTCACACCCATGATCATCTGCAGTCACCCCTCGCCTCCCATTGCTGAACAAACCAGTCCAACATACCCACTGTCATTATGCTAAGTCATTCTGAATTAAGGCCTGTGATACCGACCTACTTCAATGCACAGGTTTTTTTGTTGTTTAGAAACCCGAGAGCACACGTAATAAGGCAGATGAAACATCCTCTAGCCCAACACCCTTCCCCAAGAACAGACTTCATCTCACTTTTTGCCAAGCAGTCCAAACTAGTCATAAGGTTATTTCTGTTTTCAAGGAGACCGAGCCCTCCTGGGGGCAATTCAGCTCCCCTGGTTTAGGTGCTTATCTCAGGCTCGCATGAATCACCTCAACTTCCCATGAATCACCTCAGCCTCCCTTTCCCTCTCTCAGGGATAACAGTTGCCTTAAATAACTGTACAGAGCCAGAAGTTAGGTGCCTTGTTGAAGACAGTCAGGGAAGATGAACCACATTTTAACAGTGGCCAGCAGCAGCCACTGAAGATCATTCATTTTGCATCCCAGCCACCCTCCTGGACTCCCAGGAAAACGGGTTTCAAGACTTTCTAAACTGGAAGTTGCACCAAGGCTCAAAGTTACCAAAGGCCTTATTTTCTATGTATGTGCCTAATCTCTTCTTTGTATCACTGGCATCCAAAAGCTTCCTGCAGTAATTTCATGATTTAACTCTGCCTTGAACAGAAGAAGGGGCAGAAGAGGGAGCTGGACTTACTTTTCATTGAAGCCTGTTGCCTAATAATTCTATTGTTCCTAGTCTGTACTTTTAAATTAGATCATATTTTCTCTCTCTTGCTTTTTTTGTTTTGAGGTGGGATGACCAGAATTTTCCACACTATCTAAGATGCAAACATTTATGGATCTGTAGCATGAGAGGCATAATTCTGATTTTGTTCTCTACTCCTCTCTCAGTATTTCTTATTGTTCTATTTACTTTACTGAGCACTGCTGCACACTGAACTGACATTTACAAAGAATTATCCACTGTACTTCCGTGAGGGTGTTGGGTTTTTTACCCCCTCAGCAAGAAGAGGATGATTTCCTTTCCCCTTCCATGCATTATTTTGCATTCATTGACACTGAATTTTATTTGCCCATATTTCCAACTGTGTCGAAAGTCTCTGCAAGTCATTTCAGGCAGCTTCAGGTCAGATTATTGTAAATAATTTCGATATCCTCTACAAGTTCTGTCATCTACTTAAAATCAAATAATCGATGAATATGTTGAACAGCTTCAACAACAGCACAGATCTTCGAAGGACTTCATCCCAGCAATAGCTGCTATAGAACAAGGATGCTAATCAGGTATTCCAGTTCTTTGTTTCCTATTTTAACCACTTAGCAATTTATGAGAAGACTTTTTCTTTCATTCCCTGATAACTGTGGTTCTAACATATTTCTGTGAAATACAGCTTGTACTTTCATTTTCAAGGAGTTTTTGACAAGGTATCAGCTAGATCTGCTGTATCCATATAGTAGCTTCCTTCAAAAACTTCCATGGGTTCACAAGAAAAAAATTCCCTTTACCCAAGACATGCTGTCTCCTCTCTTGTGCATTATATTTCTGTTATCTACTACTTCTATTCCTATTCTGATTGCTACCAAACTATCTAATACAGGAGCCAGATTTACTGATAATCTCCACACATGACCCCAGAAGCCCTCGCTAGATTGGTATATTATTGGTTTATTTAAGCAGACGGCAAACCAGGAGCAATTTCTTATTTTCACTCCTTTACAGCTCTTGCATCCAGCTCCAGTTACTGGCATATTTTATCTTTTTTTTTTTTTTTTTTTTTTTGNTTTTAGAATTGACATTTCAAACAGAGCCAGGTGACTATCAGAGAGACATGTCTGGTCCAGCGAAGGCAAGTCCCTGCAATCCAGCTGCCTTGAAGATACCAACAGCGGTTTTAGCAAAGCTAATGATCTGTAGCCTAAGAGAAGCAAAGGCATGAGAAAGGAGGGAGTACAAGGTAGAAGGATAAGGGATGAATCATGCTATTTAAAATAACTGACATCTAAGCTTCTCTTCATTGTGGCACCTAATACCATGCATGTCCTCAGCCCACTCAAATTGGAGGATACGGGGGTAGGCAGGAGCTCTGTTATGAACCTATTGCATAAAGTTGCCACCCTTAGTCCCCTAGGATGGGACACCCTTGTGCACAGTAAGGCAGTCCACAGTAACACATCGATCAACCCAGATGATGCGTCATTTCCCAGCTACAGCTGGGACTTCCAATACTGGGGATCCCACACCACTTAACAAGGAGGGGGAAAAAAAACCAAGCACTCCCATTAACTCCAGTAAACGTGGATCTGTTCTGCATTTAGGGTGGTGACAGCTGTAGCTTAGGCCCATTGGAAAATGTTGAAGGAAGTGATCGGAGCAGGTTTTGAGCATGTTACCGCTATTTGCTTTGGTGAATGGTGTCGTGGTTTGCAGTAGTTGTGCCAACCCCAAATGCTTCCAGAGCAATGATTCAGATAACTCTCTTCCCATGAAAAAAATGAAACACAAAGCCAAATACACATGGAGCATCCCCTTCCCCTCCCATATGGCTTGATTATCATCCTGTGATTTTTGAGCAGCTATGCACTTTTATTGTTTTTATTTGCCTTTCACTACAGCTTTTGAAATGTAGGAATTTAATTGAAAGCTGGAATTATTTCTAATGTGACCCTGAGGAACAGTGCTTAAACAAAAAATACGCTATGAAATACTGCAAGATTCATGGAAGAGGTTAGTCTTCAGACCATGCTTAAGTGACGTGGCAACACTGAAAGTTTAGCATGTGCATCTGGAGGGAGATAATTACATAGGTTTGCAGCTTTCAACCACATCACTTCATAAATGCACTTGCCCAAGCGTTGCTCAACATCATGTCAGTGCAAAGAGGCCAGGATTTCCAAGGTTGGATTGGTTTTAGTCTCTCTCAGAAAACATATAATTCAGGAAAGCCTAAGTACTTAGACTTTTTTTTTTTTTAACAAAAGGTCCAACAAGAATACAGGTTTGCAATTCCTTGCAATAAATTTAAACACTATCAACACAAAACTTTAGTACTGCAGTTATAGCCCCATATTTAGAATAACAACTAAAAAGCCAGGAAAATTGTTAATACACTCAGAGGATTGTTAATTCTTCCATTTTGAAGAAAAAAAAGCTAAATCGGTAGCACATAACACAATTAAATAAATTTTTAAAGAAGCTGTGGGAATTCTACAAATTCATTTTTGCCAAGGACCCATCTGGGACTGACTTCCACTGCTGCGCTACAAGAGCTTCATTAGAAAGGTGGTGTAACAATATCCCAGAAACAGCAGCAGAACTGAGGTTTTCTTTTCTCCCTTGAACACAGCTTGCAACTTTTCACACAGAGAGATGAGCAGGAAAGACTCCCCCTCCCTACAAAAAGCCTACCTGCAATTTTCTTCTTCAGTTTCACACAGACATAGGAGACAAAACAGATTACCCCATGAATGAACAAGCAAACTAGCTGTCAGTCAGACCAGGCAATCTCAGTACAAATAGAGGAAGATTACTGCAAAATACATAGTTTGACATGCTGACAGAAATCACTCTTGTGAAGTTGTATTGATATGCAATGACTTGCAGGCTACTTCGGGTGCTTTACTTCCCCAAATTTCTTTTTTATTTTCCTCATGACTGTAAATGCTGAACTACATTTTTCTCATGTCCCCAGTACAGGGTGGTTGGGTTTTTTTGGTATGATTCATAATCAGCTGCTTTGAAATCTAATTTTTTTCCCCCATGACTTAAGTGAATGTGTCATTGTCACTTGGGAACAAGCAACAAAAACCATGAACAGGATCATGTTCAGCACAGTGAGCAAGGCCAAATATTTTTGGATCTCAGTCTTCCAGCACTACCAGAATGATTTCAAAGTTTCTCCCCTAGACTTCGCTTTCTGCTGCAAACTCCTACCCCTCGCTGAGAATTCAGAAGTGGCTGTGCCAATTCAGCCTTTCGTTTTAATTAAATCTAAAAAATCAGGAGTTATTTAACATTATTTTATACTGCTTAGAGCCCGTAATTGGACTCCATGTGCCTCTTCTCTTTGCAGCCAAGGGCATAATTTTGGCAGGTTCACATAGCTTTTGCTCACAAGCACCGAGTACACAAATCCTTCGAGCCAATGGGGACACAGCAAACAGATGCTCAGAGAGGATGTTATGGGTGGTTTTTTTAAGGGCTAGGCTCTCTCTGGCTGTTAGACAGGATTCCTCATTGAGGTGAGCCAGAAAAAACTAATACCTAAGTAGAAGCTCCTCAGCAAGACAATAACAATGCAGCTAATGACCATGTCTTTTCCAGGGCTATGATAAACCCAGCTCCAGTGCAGGGAAAAATAAGGTTACTGGAGAGGAACCTGGGCCCAGGTACTACAGGTCTCATTCAGAGTATAAGCCCCTTCAGCTCTGACCCTTCTCTGGCTCCACCATGGCACAACCATTTCCACTGACCTTGCAACTCACACCGCACAAAAAGACTCACTACATTTGCAGATATGGCCCAGTCTCGACCACTTTGTTTTGGACCAGGAACAAGATTAGAGCAATTTAGCTACAGCAGTGTGAACAAGGTGGACAAGGGACACCCAGCTCAGCACCGCTGTCACTGTGCAGCCTCCCTCCATGGGCAAATGTCCCCATCTCCCCACCAGCCTGGTCGGGCTCTGTGGCTATGGCAGATGGAGCTGTTCCTGCAGTCCTGCCACCAAGGAGTTGGAGTAAAAGTCCCCCCAGCTCCCGGGGAGGTCCCTTGGACTCCCTTTTACCAGGTTTTAGCAAGTGGGCAGCAAGCTTGGGAAGGGGCAGGAGGTGCAGCAAGCACCTGGGGAAGGATGCCGCTGCACCTTGCCAATCCTCCGGCAGCAAAGCTGGTTTGGGAGCTGCCTCCTTGCCCCTGCTGCCACCCCCAAGCCTCCCTGCCCGCACAGAAGGGCTACCACACCTTCCTCCTGTGCCAGTTCAGCTGCTTGCCTAACCACAGGCAAGCCGGGTGCGCGTTCACACATGGAGTTTAAAAATAAAACCTCCAAAAGATCACTGTATTCTTTAAAAAAACCCAAACAAATCGCCCTCAAATCAAAACATCTCACAGGTCTGGCGCAAAGCACAGCCACGCCAGAAGGTGAATCAGCTTGGGGAGGAAGCAGCACCCACCAGCTGCAGGGAAGGAGGGAGAGAGGCACAAGGAACCGGGGGCAGGATGGAAACCACTGAACTCCACCCAGCCCCAAAAATAAAGGGGAACCGCGCTCAGCCTGACAGTGACTTTTGCAGACAAAGGACAACTACAAGCATATTAAAGTCTCTGGGAGGTAGCCCCACTGGCTTGATGCATGCTTCAACATAAATCACGTGCACTGCCAGCAGCGAGCCTTCACCACCACGTGCGTGCAGCCTCACAGCACCTGAGCCACTGAGACGCTAGGCTACGCAGGCTGCGGAGCAGTCCAGGCCCCAGCGGTACTGACAATCTCAGGCCCACAAGTGGTAAATAATACATGTTTTTATTTACCTTTCGTTTTTAAGCACTTAGATTTAACTTGCTGTACCTTCTAAAGTTAATCCCAGGAACAAGGAGATTATTATTCTTTTAAGAAAATGCTGACATTCCCTCAATCATTTGTCTCCAGAAGCTGGGGATTGAAGCTGAGGATAAACCATTTTCAAGACTAGTGATAAAAATGTACAAATCAGCAATAGCCTACAAGACAAACACACATCTCTCCCTCCAAAAGCTCCCCCCCACAACTGTTAAGCAAGACTCCTTGCAAACACTGCCACACGTCTCCCTGTGCCTCCGCACCTCGCTCACACCAGCTTCTCTCAACTCCCTAGCAGAAGCCAGTCAAGGTGCTTCTTAATCCCATCTCTCTGCCGCTCACACCCTGCCACTAGAAAACTCATACCCATTAGCAGTGCAAAGTCAAGTTAGAGGCCAGTGCCTAGCAGCGTACCCCAGGGGTCAATACTGGGTCCAGTCCTGTTCAATATCTTCATCAATGATCAGGATGATGGGGCAGAGTGTACCCTCAGCAAGTTTGCA
Organism: Balaeniceps rex; assembly: GCA_013401315.1. Classification (NCBI taxonomy): domain Eukaryota; kingdom Metazoa; phylum Chordata; class Aves; order Pelecaniformes; family Balaenicipitidae; genus Balaeniceps; species Balaeniceps rex. The sequence continues at coordinate 220,110 of VYZW01053089.1, forward strand.
GATGACACAAAACTGAGACGAGTGGCTGATATGCCAGAGGGTCATGCTGCTATCCAGAGAGACCTTGACTGGCTGGAGAAGTGGGCCAACAGGAACCTCAGGAAGTTCAACAAGGAGAAGTGCAAAGTCCTGCACCTGGGGAGGAACAACCCCAGGCACCAAGTACATGCTGAGGGCCACCCAGCTGGGAAGCAGCTTGTCAGAAAAGGAGCTGGGGGTCCTGGTGGACACCAAGTTCAACATGAGCCAGCAATGTGCCCTTGCTGCAAAGAAGGCTAATGGCGTCCTGGGATGCATTAAACAAAGTGTTGCCAGTAGGTTGAGAGAGGTGAGGCCACGCTTGGACTACTGTGTCCAGTCCTGGGCTCCCCACTATGAGAGACATGGACATACTGGAGAGAGTACAACGGAGGGCCACAAGTATAGTTAAGGGACTGGAGCATCTCTCCTATGAGGAAAGGCTGAGAGAACTGGGACTGTTCAGCCTGGAGAAGAGAAGGCTCAGGGGGGGATCTTGTCAATGTATATAAATACCTGAAGGGAGGGTGCAAAGAGGATGGAGTCAGGCTCTTTTCAGTGGTGCCCAGTGACAGGACCAGAGGCAATGGGCACAAAATGAAACACAGGAGGTTCCCCCTGAACATCAGGAGACACTTTTTCACTGTGAGGATGACCCGACACTGGCACAGGTTGCCTAGAAACATTGCAGAGTCTCCATTCTTGGAGATATTCAAAACCCATCTAGACATGGTCCTGGACAACTGGCTTTAGAAAGCCCTACTTGAGCAGGAGGGGTTGACCTGATGACCTCCAGAGGTCAAACCTCAACCATTCTGTGATTCTGTNAGAGAACTGGGACTGTTCAGCCTGGAGAAGAGAAGGCTCAGGGGGGGATCTTGTCAATGTATATAAATACCTGAAGGGAGGGTGCAAAGAGGATGGAGTCAGGCTCTTTTCAGTGGTGCCCAGTGACAGGACCAGAGGCAATGGGCACAAAATGAAACACAGGAGGTTCCCCCTGAACATCAGGAGACACTTTTTCACTGTGAGGATGACCCGACACTGGCACAGGTTGCCTAGAAACATTGCAGAGTCTCCATTCTTGGAGATATTCAAAACCCATCTAGACATGGTCCTGGACAACTGGCTTTAGAAAGCCCTACTTGAGCAGGAGGGGTTGACCTGATGACCTCCAGAGGTCAAACCTCAACCATTCTGTGATTCTGTGATCTCAGGAAATAAACCCCACATCAATCTGCCCCCTAACGTTATTATCAATGGTGGTTAGTATGAGCCAATACCTAGAATACGTTTCCCATGCACAATAAGACCTCATCTTGAAGGCGGAAAACCAGCAGTGCACTTCACTGGTTGTGTGAGAGTGTGCAAGTCCAGCGGGACTAGGGCTGTGGCTCTCAAACTTTGGTCAGTTACCAGGTGCCATGCAAAGTGACACCCAGCTGACGGCAAAACAATAAGCCATTTGCCACGGCCATGCCTGGATAGTATCGCCAGTCAACTGTTTAACCACGCAGCAGCACGGCAGAGAAGTGAGAGATGGTAAGAGCTAACAACATGTGCTGGTTCAAAAAGCTTGGAGGCTGATGGGATAGGAAGGTGAGCGGGGAAAGAAGAGTCCACATCTTCTGTGGCACAGTAGCATATGTCCAGGGTTACAAAAACAAACTAGCAAGCACAACACACATTGTACTTCTACTTCATTTTTTCCCTGAAACTTAATCTTTTTTGAACCTCTGATGAGCTATTTTGCCTAGAAGAGTTTTAAAGGCCATAAACATATTGCCTTTAAGTTTCATATGATCAGAAAAGTGAATAGTAGGGATGCCCTCACTCAGCATTCACACCCTATTCCTATTAAAGAAAAAGTTAAATGCAATATCTAAAGATCCTCTTTTACCACCTCTGCAGAAAAGCACCATTGCTTTACTATCTTGACAAAACCCTGCGTACAGCCTGAATTGGCAAAAGAGTTAAATTGTCATATGGACACTCACAGGTAGGGAGGTTGGGGGAGATCGAAATGTACTGGAATATGTATTACAGACCACAGAATCAGCTTCCAAACACGTCCCAAAACCACTCAATGCCTGCCAGAGCATCTTGGAGCTAATCATTACTGAAGGCCCTAGGAGACCCTTCCTTGTGGGAAGCTGAGCTGCTGAGCCCTGGCCTCCAGCCAGCCCCATCCCATGACCACCCTCCCAGGGCCAAGGGCATCAGCACCAAATGCTGAACTTGGTCCACCAAAATGAGGAGCTTTGGCTGTGCTGAAAAAGGAAGACGTGTTAGGTCAGACCCATCACCCACCTCCCTGCCACTGCTAGCCATTTTTCTCCACCACCTTCTCATTTGCAGCTTCTCTTTGCCTAAAGGTAGAGTAATCATCTGCCCTCAGCAGAAAAGAAAACTCTGAAAGCTGTAAACTTCCTAAACATCCCTCCTGCCAAAACCTGTCATTCCCTTCTATATTTCCTATTTGCTCTGTTTTCATTTAAGACATTATATGACTCAGACAAGGCCTCAACAGCTTCAAAAGAATTCCTGTGTCTGACTGCCTCAGCTTTATTAAAAGTAACTGAGCCATTGATCATCATCAGAAGATGTAGTCTCAGGAGAAACGATATCATTTGTAAACAAATGATCCACCAAACACAAACACTCCACCAGCCGTGGATAACAAGGAAACAAGTACACGGTCGGGGAGGCGAGAAGCTCCCCCCGCAGCACACCAGCAGATCATCTTAGGGATAACAAAGAGAGTCCCACCTTTATGAGGAGCCCAGCTAACAAGAACATGCTCTTCCAAAGGCAGGGCAAGGGGGAGAAGTCATTTTCTTTTGCTGTTGTCAAGTCTCTAAAGGCAATTTCATGCCGCTGTCTTAGGAGGCGAGCAAGCAAGCCTGCTCATCCCTAATACAACCAATTCCCTACATTCAGAGAGGGGGGTTTTTTTAGCCGACGGTTTCCATACATGCCCTTGCATGCTGCATTTCATGGCTGACCGAAGTGTGAAGGCTGAAGAAGGGAATGCATGACTGCATGGCAACACCTATGAAAAATCAAATTATTTTCCTTCCCTTACCTCCAGCTAGCTACAAACAGGATCAACCTGTCTGGGATATGAAACTTGCTCCTGCAGAAACAAATTAATGAAGATCAGCACCATGAATTAGAGTACATAAAGAGTGAAAGACGCTGTATAGAAGTCCGTTGAAGCATCTGCCAGGTACAATCACTCATTTTTCAAGAGTAGCAGACCAAATATCCATAAAAATAGGTAGGCAGACTTTTTAAAATAAATGCCTTCATATGAAAGATCTATGTTTCATACTGGAAAATTCAATGGACAACTCCTGGCAAACATTTAACTTGAATGCGGTGCAGACTCAACAGCTGCTCCTGCTGGAATGGAGTGGCTATTGTGCAATTCTGGTTTTTGGAAGGAAAAGGATGCCAAAATCTGCACCAGATGTCCTGCATTCCCCAACCAAGAGTACATTTAGCATATTCAGCTTAACATCACACGAATGATGTGGAAGCCACCAAGAATCTGTGGAGGTCTGTCAAACAGAAAGTAGGCATCTAATCAAGAATAGCCCCAGCAGAGCAGACATGGCCAAGGTCCTTCTGGTCTGCAGTCAGAATCCTCAGTACCTAGAAATAATGACTTGGTAAGACAGTGTCCCTGAATCAGCTGGGGCAAGTGCCTGCCATTCCAGGAAAACCGCTTGGGAAAAACCTCTTCAAAGAAATCACTGTGCATGGAGGGGGGAAAAAAAGAAACAACCTCACGTTATCCTCACTGTTGGGCAAACACATGGTGTGATCCAAAACATGTCAGCTAGCCACCAAAAAGCCCAGCTGAGCTGGTGCCTTGAGGTGAAATTCAGCTTGGTTAAGTTCATACAGAGTATACGTATCAGCAGCTTACTTGCTTTGGAAAATAAGGGTGTTCATCAGTGTGTAAAGGTGCTGAAGGAAAGAAATGTCAGCACTGCCACGTGGTTCTTCAAAAGAAATGCTGTAGCAGTCGGCAAATTCAGGGCTCATCTAAACTCAAACAGCTTCTCTAGGCAGTCTAGAGTTTCCTTTGAAGTATATATCTACGAGCCCATATGGTCCTGGAGCATATCCACACACATTCACCAGAAGGGAATGAGAGTGGGTGGAATACATAAGACTACCCCTAAGAAAGGGAGTAAGAAGAAGAGAGAATAAAAATCCTGGCATAAACAAACAGCTGCTATTTCTAGACCTTCTGGTTGAACCCCTCCTCCACTCCAATGCCACTCTGCAAGATGCCTTGTTCAACTTAAGAGACAACCAGAGAAATAAAAGCGCAAGAGCATGCACTTTCACAAGCCAATTATGACCACTTACAAACATACTGTAAATCTATTCACTGCTTAACACACCAGGTATGTCCAGCAAATGCATTGCTCAGTGTGTACCTAATGTAGCTTGATATTCTCCGTGTAGCTTGAGCGTGCACATTCAAGCAATAAAAAAATTAAATAAACCAAGTCTGGATTAGGCTCAGTCCACAATAGCAAGGAAAAAAAAAAAGTAATTATTGACAGAGGCTTGGTTAAGCTTAGAAAAGCTTAACGGAAAAGGATTTTTCCATAATTGCCATCTCTAACCTTTTATCCTAGCTCAGTGGGTACATTACCTAAGTCAGCAGGAAGTTTAGCCACTCCACATGAAATTAGTAACATTTATGGGCTGACCCATCGCCCACAGCCTTCTCAAAGCTTTTTAGAACAAGAGCTATGAAGATGTTTCTGTCCTTCCATCAGGAAATGGTCCGTACCACACTTAGCTGCTTAAAACAAAACAAAAAACCACCCCCGCCCCCCCTTCAGCAGGCAGCAGTCCCTGAAGACCAAGCCTCTCTCTTACACATTCTTGGGAGTAAATTAACCTTACCTACTAATTACAGGAATAAAAACAAGCTTCTCAACAGCGGCACATCCCATCTGCTGACCTGCCAGTACCTCGTGGGGCGGCAGCTTCTGCACCAGGGTATCCCTCTTCCCTTGCCCAGCCGCCCTGAGGAGCGCCCCGTGCCCCAAATTGGGATCTTCCCTGATGGCCTCAGCACAGCTACCCCCTGTGCTCGCAGACACAAGTCAGCTCTTACGTCTCTCCATCCCGTCCATCCACCCATTTACAGAATAGAGCTTGCTGGCGTTGAAAGGATGTGTTTCAAGTTTGGATGCCTATAAAATGGCTGTGGAGTGAACCTGCGCTCTGAGTGAGAGCTTTCAGCCTGACTTTGTATTCAGATATATGGAGAACAAGATAAACTAGTTTAACCAACGCTGACCCAGTTTCACACTGGAAAGGACCAAAACTGACACGAGAAGTTAAAATATATTCCTTAAGAGATGCTGTTCATCTGTTTTGAAATGGCAAGCATGAAATATTTGAGTCTCTGTGATAAAATACTAGGTGAGGACCGAATGGAGCAGAACCAGGTCAGCACCCCGACTTAACAACATTGTGTTGAAAACCATTAACAGGAATACAGCACACATGCTTTATAAGATAGAACACTCTTCAGTGTCATAGACCAAGAAGAGAACAAGAAAAATCAAGAGGAGGATAAACAAGGCTGGCTGGGAATTGATTGCCGCCTTTGAAATTTTAGTAGAACAGTTGGAGTAAGAAGCTGACTGCAGCTGAACTGAAAAATCACTATGTGTAGCTAGATTACTCATCTACTGTTAAACCAAATTAAAGTGTTCTTCCCACAGGCAAGGCTGAAGATTTCAGAAAAGCCATAATTTATAACTCAGGAAAGTTTAGAAAAAAGCTCTGCAAAACCCAAATGAAAATTTTGTACTTAATGGACATGAAAACAAAGGACAAATGAAACTTCATGTTGCTTGATAGGACAGTAAATACAACACAGCACACAGGATGCAACCGAGCCAAGAAACTGATGAGCTGTGTGAAAGAAGAGTTCACCTTATCACGTCCCAGCTACAACCAACCTTCCTTGCCCTGCAAATATGTTAGACAGTAGCAGAAGCAGAAAAAAATGTAGATTTTCAGCAGCCCAGACCCTTATCGCAGACAACATTAGGAAGTGCTATCAATAAGAGTTTGAATAGGTGATTGTCCTTAATGTTTTTTGTAATTAGGTAGTGAACCCATCTATAGGAAGCACAAAAAGCAAGCATGCAAGGCACAGGCCTTTCAGCAAAGCACTGCAGTTACCACTTTTGTCCAATTTATTTTCCAGGATTGATCACACTTTGGATGGAAGCCCATTTCTAACAATTTATTTTTCATGTCTGGACAAGGCAATATAACTTCTACACAATTTAATCTCTTTGCTAATAGACTTAGCTGTTGTAGCTGAAATACACAAGCTTAACAATAAGGCTAAAATACCCAGAATACTTAAATCCAAGAAATGTGTTTGCTGGCTTTAGTTCAGGACAAGTAGAAGCAATTGGCTAAAATGCCGCAGATAGGGGAACTGCGGTGACTGCGGCAAGACCTACCAAGGGGTTACACTGGACTCCGCACAACTGCCTACAGAAGAACAACTGCTCCAAGAAGGCCACAAAATCAGCTACAAAAAAATCTTAATTGCCAGCGAAGCTCCTCCAAAGGGCCGGGAAGCACCTGGGATTGGAACCTGTTGGGGTAACAGCTCGCCTTGGCTCCTTGGGTCAGCGCTACCCTAAAATTACAGGGATGCTGGGCCAGAAACCCCTGCGGATCATTTTGCCCATCACGTTTCCCCGCGCAGTTGTTTCGTTCTGCTTTCAAGCTGCAGTTCAGTGAACAGGCTGCAATTTACCTCTTCACCCTCACCCTCAAATTTGTTTGGATAAACAGGCTCTCCTTTGTTCCAGGCTGCTACTACATTTACACATTGTATTGTAAATCAGCCGGTACAAAGCAAGGCAGGCCCTTGAATGAAGACACTAGCATTTTTGTTCACAGCAAAATTAAACAAGCAAGAGGCACAGAACTCCTTTTATAAACCCAGTCTGGAAACAATTGGTTTTTAAAAGGTGAGAGGTTTTAAAAAGTTTACTAAATAAACCTAGCCAGTTACAGAGTCTACAGAGTCAGCTCACAAACAAGTTCAAGGCTGTATATATTGCCAAAGCAGTGTTATTTCTGAACAGAACTTTAAACAGTTTAAAAGCTTGCTTTCTCGCCATTTCAAGGGCCCAAGAATTATTGGCAAGCGATTTAGCTTTTATTGAGTACACAAATAGAGAGGAATTATTCACAAAGGAAGGGAATGAACTATTTGCCATGTCTATTAAAGACAAAAGACCTAAATAGCATTGAGGAGTTGTAGGATAAACATCAGGAAAAACTTCACAGTAATAATAGTTGAGCAGAGGAATAGACAGCTACGAAGTCTTCCCTGTCAGAGGTCTGGAGAAGAGGTTCAACAAACATCTGTAACGAACGGCTTAACCACAGCTGAATCTGCCTTACGACAGAGGATGGACTCTGTATACCGCCTCTTCAGATTCCTCCCCAAACCTGTTTTCCATTATTTTGAATGTTCTTTTAAATAAACTGAGTTTGCTGAGACCTCTCCCATGGGTTGATAGTTCGGTACAGCCCAGCAGATAAGAGATCAAAAGTAATCATTCTTTGATAGGTGCCCAGGTTTTCTGGAAAGCTATCATCTCAGTCCCATAAACTGAGTATGTATCCACAGTAAGAAAAAAATAAAATAAAATTTGTGCTAGCTGATCCAAAGGCCAGGAATAAATTGCATCTGATGTTGTCTGCAGCCCAGAAGTGAGGCCCTCTGATGGGATGCTATGGAGAAGCTTCAGCTGGACGTATGCAGGATGTCATTCACCGCTGCAGACAGCCCCTGCATTCTTCATAAACATCAAGCTTAAAAAATTAATCCTAAGTCTCAAACATAACTTTGAGTGGCAAAAATATTTTTACTCCTTTGATTAATTTAAGGGGGAGAGGGGCAGAAATGTTATGGATTTGGGTTTAAAAGCTTTTTGCCCTGATTACAAGAAGTATGTTAAAATAAGAAGTCTTCTACAGACTCCTTTTGGTACATCTACCATTCGTGGGTACAGAGAAACTCCAGACTTCAGTAGTTTCAGATCAAAAAGAAAAAAAATCAGGAGAGAGAGGGCACGCCTCTGTTTGATGTTTCGGAAGCCATCACTGTCCATGTTGTAATTCTGACGTGATCTGACGGTCTAGGTTTACCCGCAGCAGCAAAAGTGGTAAAGGGAAGACGGGTTACAAGTTCCCACTGGCTCTGGTCCCTTCAGAGGCCAGAAAGCATTTGCTGAGCACAATAAAGGGAAGCTTGACTTCTGCTTTGCCACCAGCCCCAGCAACACCACAGTCAGCTGCGGTCATTTCTTCCCTCAGGCACTCCCCGAGCAAAAGAGCTGCGACTGAGGTGACTGCCCAAGCCACTGCACCCTCGGCCACAAAAAAAAAAAAAAAAAAAAAAAAACCCCAACAAAAAAAAAAAAACCCCCAACGCCCAAACCCCCAACCAAAAAAAAAAAAACCCCACACAAAAATCTGATGTGTTTGTGAGCATGGCAACTTCCCCCTGAGACTCCCAGAGCAGCCAGCTACCACCAGGGTGACAACTGCCCCATCCTCCAGTGGGGAAGGAGGCAGAGAGGCACCACTGTGGCTGCTGGAAGCCCTGGGGACCCCACGGCCAAACCCTTCTCCCAAGCACCACACGTGTCCCTGCCAGGGGAGCACAGTAGGCTGGCATGATGCCTCCTGCAAGCCAAGTTCAACCCCCAGACCCTGACCGGCTCGTATCGCCACCCGTGCCCTGCCCCACGCTTCCAGCCCTGCCTCTTGCTAAGTGATCTACCCTTTATTCCACTTCTCCATCTTCAAACATATCATTAGGAGATTAATCAGCACTGGAGTGCTTCCCCCACCACCAAGCATTGCTTGGAGCACGACCAGCGCTTTGTCCTCTCTCCTCCCTCTCCCGAGCTGCCCTTCCCTCTCTGAGCAGTGTTTCATACGGGGACTCTTTGGTTTCATCCCTTTCACCTGAAGATGCCATAAAACATGGAGAGAGCACTTCACGGGACAAGTGAAGCTCTCACCTGAAGCCAGATCTGTTTCCATACATAGGCTGTACAGAAATGCTGTTTGAGGGAGTGAAAGGAAGCCAACAACCCACAAGCATCTGAGGGTCTGGAAACCCTGTAATTTGTGCCGTGAAGAGAGATTATAGCCCATCTGTCCCAGCTGGAGTACAAAGGAATTCAGAGTGACTTGTGTTCCCCCTCCTCACCTCCCCCAGCCCCCTGCTTAGTCAAATAACTAAAGCCAATACATATAACTGTGTCCCTAACTTGTTGACATAATCTGCCACTTTGCCGCCACTGCAGCCCTTGCAGGGATGCGGGTAGCGCGCTTGGGAAACTGTACGTTATCCAAAAATCATCTCCTGAAATCGGGCGTGACATGGGCTTTTCCTACGGTTTAGTCTGAGCCTGCGCTGATGGGCTCCGAGTGCTCCACCATGAAGATTTATTTTCCTGCTTGGAGATAACGCTGCTGAAACATCTGTAAAACCAAATCCACACACTTTAATATTAAGACCTCACACTAAGTATTAAAGCAACACTGCCAGATTAAAGGGACTGTAATATATTTTTTTAATACCCCATTTTAAAAAAAAAAACAACTCAGATTATTACCCATGAAAGAGTTTTTAACGTCTGTGCTTTGACTTGTGTGCGTGTCACCTGCCTGTCCTTCATTTTTGCCTGAGGTACATGACACTTACCAAAGTCCACCCAGCGTTTTACTAAGCTCTGCTCCAAAGGCAGCAGTGGTGGAAGTCGGAGGGACCCGCACGTCACCCACACAACCAAGGGCTGGGACAGTGCGCACCCGTGGCTCCCCCAGACCCGTGGCGAAGGAAAACCAGGAGGCAGATGTCCTGCAGGGAGGGAATGTGCTGCTGTCCCGGCGGCAGCACCACCCCAACCGCCGGAGCAGCCCTCTGTCGCAGACACCGGCTGCTCTGCTGACAGCCACCTGGGTACAGCCGCTCGCCGCCAGCACGGGATGGGAGTAGGTATTGAAATTTTATAATGAGAGGCGACTCACCCTGTCACTTCCCATTTTAGTAATTTCTTATTCTGACAAGCAAGGGCAAATTTGACCAAAAGGCTCCTAACAGCAAGACCATACTGAGCCCTGAACAAAGAAAAATGTGCTTAAAAGCTCTCTACTAGTATTGCGGTGGTGCACGCAGACAATAAGGAGCTGTAAGAAGCTTTTCTGTCTTACGTGTCTTTGACTATGGGGCAACTAAAAACCAGAGCAAAATCATTTAGCAAAAAACCCTCAAAATCAAAACAAATAAATATCGCCCAACAGTATCCCTCCAAAGACACAAAGAAATAACTCGGTGCCTTTTTGTGTTCTTAAATAAAGGCGGGCAAGAAGCAAGCACGGCTGCCCCTGGAAGTGCTGCGAGCGGGAACTCCCAGAGGACAGGACAATAGGGACCCGGCACCCGCCATGCCACCGTCTCAGCCCTGCACCCGACAAGTTCCTTCAACTACTCTGGATCTTGGTTTCCACATCTGCAGAGTGGGGATAATAACAGGTCTTTACATCACAGGGGTGTTACAAAGATCAATTAGTTAATGTCTGAAAAGCGCTTTGAAGATATAGCAGGTGGTGAGTATTATTATGCAAATAACATGATTTAAGAAAATCACAAGTGCTGGATTAATACTAATCCCTTTGATATTTAAAAGACACCATTTTTTCATATTTTAAAGCAGTGAGTGTTTATGCTATAGCTTTCCATGGCTGCTGCAACAACAATTTTTAACCTTTTCTTTCCGTAAGGCTCAATACCTAAAACTCCTCTGCAGACATCACAAAATCCAATCTTGACTCAAAGCTAGGGGTAGTGGAAGAAATTATGTATGTTGATGAACTAGATAACTAGATCCTATGCAGGAATATTTCTCAGAGGATAGAATGTCACAGGCTTAACTTACTGTAACAAACATTGCAGAGTCTTTCGGTTTTAGGGCTTGTTTTGGAAGCACACTAATTTCACGCATAGAGGCATTTGTAAAACAATATAGCTGCTACCCAATTATGACATTTTATGTGGTGGAAAAGTGGAGAAAGGGAGAAGATATGGTTCATTCACTTATTCCAAGGCTGCATATCTGAATTGTAAAAAAAATTTTAAAATAATAAAAAAAAATTCTAATATCTAATGACCTCATTTGGTGGCCTCGCAGGAGATCAGGCCATTGCAACATCTGCTCCAACTTCCAGCAAGTGGCCGCACAACCACTTCTGCTTTGGGTGGATGCAGGGAGGGGGGCGGATGGCCACAAGCCAGCCCAGGAACACAGCCTGGCTGAAAGCTTGCAACTCGCAATGAGAGCCCAACACAAGTCAACCAGAGAGCTAGAGGTGGGATCAGGACAAAGAACCTGAGGTGAGCAGCATTGTCAGAAACCAAGGAGAGAGCAAGCCAAGACCAGCCGTCCCTCTGGTCTCCTGCCTCGCCTTTGCCAGACCTCTGTGTGAAAGCAAGACATCCTGCCCAGCGCCTAAAACCTCCCCGTGCTTCCAGGACCTCCACTGCCACATTCTCTTTCTGTGAGGAAGCCTGTTACTTGTCTCCTGCACCGTAAAATTTAGTGCAAACCAGCTGGTGTGTTCAGTCTAGGAATCTGTACAATATTGCTGCGGTTAAAAACAGCTTAATATTAACCCCCTCAGGAATGTATGCCTGAAATTGATATTAATGAAACAAGATCAGATATTAATATTCTGTACAGCCAGTTCCTCAAGCTGTGCTGTAGCGTCAAATCAAATCTTTTGCCAAGTCAACATACAAAATACAAATAGAGGATGGCAGGTAGTATTGACATGGGAGGAAACAGCAGGAGCGTTTTAAAACTTTAGAAGCTCTTTAGTTTGCAGCTATAGGCAGCTACGCTTCCTTTCCTACCACATTTCCCATAGCAGCCATATTAATAGCTATTCAATACAGTAATAGGATCCAAGCTGTACACTTAGTTGTTGGGGCTTTTTTAATCTCCCGGTCAATATTAAAAGCATTTGGATGCTCTTTAGGAGGGAGGAATGATTTTGCACTCCAGGAACAGCGAGGCATTTGCAGCGCTCCTGAGGAACGCCAGCGAAGGATTTCCTTCGCATGCCTCTGCTCGTAATTGATGTTGTGATACTTTATTTTAACTGGACCCAGTTGTACAAATTCACAATTTAATTTTCTTGCGTAAACAAGCACTCAGTGTAATCTTAGTGTGTTCTCGTTAGCTGAAGTTATAGAATTTACGTACAATATAGGTCCAAACCACCACCTGAGGGTCATTCTTCAGCCAGGAGGAGACCCTTGCGGGTCTCCGAGCACAAAGGCCTTTGGACACATGATTTCTACTCCTGGATCTGCCAGGCCTGAGGAATAAATCCACAGTTCTGATCCTGGGGAAATAATTACAGCCCCATCCTTCACTTTGCTCTCCTGTAAAATGGTAGCCACCTCCTCTCCTGAAAAAGATCTAACGATGAAGAATAACTCCCAAGTGGGAGGATGAGGCTGCATCATGCTTCTTCCATCTTCACAGAGGATCAAATCCCTCTTTCTTTCTAATCCAAAGGAGAAAGTGAATTTTTTTCTCAAGAGTACCCCCTGCCCCCAGGTGGCTTGAGGTTTGGTGTACTCCACACCTTCATTAATTCATCTTTTCTGAACGTTTTGAGTTTGCGCAACTGCTCACTTGAGGAAAGCAATCTGATTTTCTTGTAATCAGCTATTCAGTTTGAGGTACGCGGGTCCATCTTATTTAAGTAGGCCATAGATATTTGTAGCTAAAATTAGAAACAGGAAAAATATTACAGCATTCTCAAAACTTTCACGTGTGTAGCCTCATCACACCAAAGAGACAAAATCCAACTTAGATGTCACCTAGTTTTTTTTATCTCTCACTTCAAACGGCCAAATAATATGAAGCGGCTGCAAGGACTGTTCCCATTAGCCAACCTTCCCAGCACTCAGCAATCTGCTGCCAGGTTTCTCCAAACAAAAGGATGAAAAATAAACATACTGTCCCCACTATACGTAACGTATAGAGTCTGAAGAAAAAAAGAATCATCTCTAGACTATGCAAAAAAAAAAAAAAAAAAAAAGAAGAAAAAAAGGCTGGTGGGGGGATAAGTAGTTTNATGTTGCCTTCTGTCTGATCATGGAGCAAGAAGAAATCCATTCAAACAGCCACTCAGAGAACAAAAAAAAAAAAAAAAAAAAAATCTGGATTCCTGCCTGGTTTGCTGATCTTTGCACAAGGTAAGCCAGGAAGGTACAGTCTGTCCCACTGACTACCTCTGCCTCTTGTTTGGGATGTTTGATCTCATACTTCATTGAAGCACAACTATTTAAAAAGAAATTATTCCAGGAACACATCATCCTTACCTTGTGGCTAATATAAATATAGATGGATAGATAGATAAATTTACTCAAATTGTAATATTTCCTCTCCTTTCACGTAAACATAAGAGCTTAACATTAAATCTGTATTTAAAAAAAAAAAATTGGCTTATGCATTCAAGGGACTACAAGTACAGCCAAACTAGGCCCTTACAGCTGAGTTCACTGCTCTGCATTTGACACAAGTACAAGCGAAATAATCCAGAAGACAGAAATGTTACATTCTTTCAGGTGTTTTGAGTTAACATTTATGTTACTCAAGGAATTTCTATTAAAAAAAAACCCTACCTTCAGCGAGTTTCAAAACCTTCACTTGGGAAATATGAAGGGAAAGTTTTCACATGACAGAGCATATTTTCCTTTAAAAACACATCAATTGTAACTATAAAATATATTATACATATATATAATGCATATAATTTTATACTTTTTTTTTTTTTTATAACAGAGATCCTATTTCTGAAAAGGAGTAGAGAGCACTCCACGCATATTGCTACTTTTATGAAGTGGTTAGAAATGTGTGAAGGAGAACCGCTCTGGGTTATTACAACACTGCCCTTCTAAGCATGCCAAGGGAGTAAAATTGCTAATGAAGAGTCTTCTTTTGGGACTGGGGGGGGCTCCAGCTTTCTACTTGTGCTGCCACATACGTGAGCTTTAAGTGGAAGTTGTGTTTGTGCTCATGGCCTCATTAGACTGTAACTCGACTGTTGATTTGAATTCCTGCAAGCCTCGTACACTCGGGACCTGCCCTCCCTCATTTGCAGGGGATCACATCATGCTTATTCCTCTTTACAGCCACACCACCCCCTTGTAGCTGAGCCTCAGGGTCGATAACCTTGGGTCTAGTTTTCACATTTAACAGATTTTCCTATTGCTCAATTGGCAAAACTGTTCAATACCTACGCTGGACCTAAATAAGTTCAGCGTTAACCATTTCTTTGTCAGCTTTTTAAAGTCACATTTTTTTAACAGTTGCCTACACTTTCTCCTTGCATAAATACACCATGATGGCATCTGCATATCCTATTACAGGTATTATACCCTGCAACTGCTCTGCACCTGCCATTCCAGCATCCAGACTCACGGTTTCCAAATCAAACCTATAAATGGCATGGTATCAGCTGGAAATCCTTCTAAGCTTCCTCTAAGAGCCTAACAGAGGTAAGAATCTTCATATTTAGGTAAAGTCTTCTTCAAAGTTATTTTTTATATGTGAAGAAAATTATCTATACTTCTTTTCCCCATGCTTGATATTTTGATTTTCTTTCTCTGCTGCAAGCAATAAAACACCTTTATGTTCAAAACATGAATAGTGGCTATTTTTAAAAGCCTCTCATTTTACAAGGTTTTCCTAAAGCTACTTAAGAAGATGAATGATCTGTGCAATGGCTCCACACATTAAAATGTAACTTGGGTGTACCAATCTTATTCTCTCGCTTTATTCATTACTTAAAGAAGAGCTACGAACCATCCTGGGATGCCTTGCACTATGATGGTAAGGTACATAACTAATTTCCCAACTCCTCTGTTTACTTTGCATACCTTGTGGGCAAAAGTTGGCAAGAAAGGACTGGAAGCTGTTTGCTTTGAAATTATCACCCCATTTACAAGATTCAAGAGCAAAGTCTTCTAAAATGAGGTAAGAGGGAAAAGGAAATGACTGTGTGCATGGTTAACACTACGGAGGTCATTAGATGAGAAAGAAAACCAACGGGTACCAAGAAAGCTCCCCTACGAAGTGCACATGGACACGATATTTAGAGCAACCACAGAGAATAAAGGTGCTAGCCAGTTCTACGCAAAACGTCTGTATTCAGTTTAAAGCCATCTGATATTATTCCCGGTGGAAATGAAGCTACACAGGGGCATTGCTGCTATTGAAGGCAGAAGCTCAACACTAACTTTGTTTGCAAAAGCCTCCTCTTCCCTAACAGGGCCACCCAGGAGGGCATGGGGAGGAAAGGAAGAAAGCCACAGACACAGGCGGGGCTTGATAACACAAAGAATTTGGCAACAAAATTAGTTTAAGCGGGTCTTGAATCCTCTTTTTTTTTTTTTTCTTTTTGCCCTTGCAGCTTCTCAATCCAACACTGCAACAGCACATGTGTTTGCAGGGCCATGCTGTGAAACACATCAGAGATGCAATGAAACTTAAATATTATTTTTCAAAGCCATATAACAAATACATATAATATAGTATAGTGCCAGATCAGCTCTCCTGTCCAGTTCACAGCACAGCTCCACAAAACAGTCATAGTAGCACAACCAAGCAGCTCCCGGCTAGTGATAGCAGGAACTACCTACAGCAGAGCTGCCACCAAAGACTTCATATCACTGAATGATGGTCTATGCACGCTGCTAACCCACTTGGAACAGAAACACTCCCCCCTGTGCCAAGTAATTTCGTGGGTACAGAGAGCCTGATGTGAAAGTGCTTTGTAGAAGGCTTCGCTCAAGCCAGGAAAACTGAGGATGCAGGTCTGCTTTTGCATAGGGGCTTTTAGGGAGAGGGCATAGGCTAGCTAATAGAGTTAACAGGTCCCCATCCTTCCTGGTCAAGAAGGAATGCTGCAGCATCCACTTGCCCTACTTATATATGACAAAAATACCATTAAATTGTATATTTCATCTACAGATTCCCCAAAATTCCACAAAAAGAGGCAATGCCAGGAAAAAAAAAAATCAGAGAGAAATGAAATTACTTGCTAAAGACAGAAGCAAAACCAGAATGCATGAAGTCCCCAGTCAAGAAACCTACAGGACTCCACTGCATACAGTGGATCACATAGATTGCACTCTGGACACCAAACCTACACACAAATCAACCCAGACTTCTTGTATTCCAGTAGATATACCTGTTTCATCTGACTGATGCCACTGAACTATTAGTGCGGTGTAAGAGCATCTCAGTTTGGGACAGAGGCGCAGCAGCAAACAACCTGGCCTTGCCAAGTTACTCTACATGAAAGGAAAAGTCTGTGAGAGGGAGGGAAAGAAAGCAAGTATGTAGCCATTCCTGGCCACAAATTTACCAGTCTCTTCTTTTCCCAACAAGCTGAGTAATAATGTACAGGAACTCTTCAGTGCTGCCTCATTCGAAAGCTCCTCACTTCCAAGGCTGCTAAACTCTCTTCTGATATCAGAGTTCCCGTTCGAGTATAATTCAAGTAGATTAATTATGCCATCGACAACAGAAAACGCAGGCTGCCTCTTCAAATTATCAGTAGTAGAAAATACCATGAAGAGTTTAGTTTCAAGGATGCTGTTTACATTTACTCACTTATTTTACAGGCCTCGGGATCAAAATGAAAAGATAATAACTAATTGCTACAACTGGGAAAAGTAAATTGGAAAGTCCTTACCGAGTACACCTGTACACAATAATTTGAACGGTGGCAGTATAAGCAACACAGATTGCAAAAGTGCAATTAGAGAAGTGGAAAGTGTTACTCTGAGCAATTGAGATACTATGTTTTGATAACTAAGTTACCTTGGAGATGATTCACACATACAAGTTACTTAATGTCATTTTACACTACAGGTCCAGGAGTACAAAAATACGCATAAAAATCACTATTAAATCAGACAGCATCCAGGACAATTACAAAGTAAATACATTTTCATGCCAGGTTACTGCACTAAAGCTGAGGCTGTAATATTTCACCCTAAGCCCAAAGCACATAAACCCCACACAGCCATCTCTCGTCTCGACGCACCAAGCCACCTGCACTGCAGTGCTCTACAACAGGACCTCCTCCTTCTCAAGCAAACAATATGCTGCTTTGGAAGAAGAAAGGGAGGTTAAAAAAAGCCACCTACTCAGTCCAAATGAGTTCTTAGCCCACCTGAGCAGCACGACCGCTGCTGGCAAAAGGGACTTCTTGGGGCTCAGGCTTCTGTGCAAACAGCTTCCAGGATGAAGTGCCTTTTGATGTGTACTTGTTCCTGCTGGGAGAGATGCAAAAAAGATGCTTCAGAGAAGACATAAGACAAGGGACTGGGCAAAATGCACTACCAAAGAGAAATAGCTTGCTCAGTGGGTTTACAGGTATCCTAAGCAAAGAATAATTTTGGAGCTGGCATCTCAAAACACCATAGAAAATTCCTTGTTTTCATCTGTATAAATGCAAAAGGGAGAAGAGTAAGGATTTTGCACCAAATACCACAGTTGAAAACTTAAAGATGTGTCGTAACAGTCAACAAACATCAAATCAACCAGATTTTTAAAACAGGATATCAAAAAAATATAGGCCGCATAGGTTAAAAATTAGTTAACTGAAAGACCTCAAAAAAGTTGTCATTACTGAGTAACATCACCATGCAACTGCAATGCTCCTTGTGCAGTTTGCAGTGACTGGAATTATGCTCTATATTACCTAACTGTTTTATTAGCTACCTGGAAATAAGCACGTTATTGGTGGTAAAATAAATGGATTACATGGTTTAGTAGCATGATAAATAAAAATAGAAAGGAAATCACACAGTTATCTCAATTACTTGTCAAGCTGGGCTCATTCCAACCAAAACAGTCTTAAGACATCTGAATGCAAATATATGTATCCACTAACAAGGAATGCAGGTAAGGTTTGCAGATCAGAGGACAGTGACCTTAAGAAGCAAGGAAACCAAAACGGATGCAGAGGTCATCATAGACTTGCAACTAAGCATCACGCTCGAAGCTTTTGTTGTTATTAAAAAGGCTAATGTGGTTCATGGATGCAAAGATATGACAGTGAATGGAAATACGGAACGGGGTAGGATGGGGTGTGTAACAGTAATGAGTGACACTGAAATACTGCACCCAGTCCCATGGTTGGTGCTCAGAAAAAGGTGCTGAAAATTAGAGAACATGCAGAGCAGAGGCGCAAAAACAATTAGCATCTAGAGGGGAAAAAAGCATTATGTATAATCAGATTTTTAAAGATTCGGTCCTTCTGATACGCCACATAGACAAGTGACAGCTTACTTGATCATCTTTAAAGAAAAAAAATTATCAGCAATAAAAACCCCTTTAATACAGCCATAAGAAGACTTAAAAGGGACCAACAGATGCAAGTCAAAAGCATAGAAGGCTCCTGTTAGAAGTGAGATATAAATCTGAACAGGGAGGAATGAACAAGCACAAAATTCTTAAAGATGGATTCTCTTCTTCTCAGTATTTTCAGGATAAGAGATACTTTAGCCCAAGGATTTGTTGGGCCCATGAGCAACAGCCAAGTGGGATCGTCAAACAACTGCAGGACTTGACAGCTCCTCTGATCCTAAGCTCTGAATGACAGTCTCAAAAAAAAAAAAGGCAAAAAACCCCAAAACAAACAACCCAAAAGCAAACAAAAAGCCCCCCAACCCAAACAAAAAACAAAATCAAGAAAACCCAAAAGGGTATTGCCCTGCATTTTCACTAATGCTACTGAACACCGAATTAAATGCACAATGGACTGTGAAATGCTTGCAGATCTTCCCCCAGCTAAATGTCAAAGGAAGAGGCCATCTGTTAATAAACATAAACATCACCTCTCTGGAGCTTTATCCAATGTACTAATAAGTAAACTGTTACCACCATTTAGTGCTATGGGGTTGCCAAGGCAAGTGAAGTCTTTCGGTTCTTCATCTCAACAGCCTGGGTGGGCAGAAGGAGACAACACCTGGAGTGCACGGTAGATATATATTCCTAGTCACGAAGCCAGCTTCGTGGTCATAGAGTTATTGACTCTTGAAATACTTTTTCAAAGTACTCACAAAGACACTTTCTGCCTGAGTAAAAGCCTTTCAGACAAAACCTGCTCCATTTAGCATGTTTGGGAAGAAAAAGGAATATCCCAAAAGTCACCTGTTTCAGTTGCTTTTCTAGGTTTACAACTTATACCCATAAGGGTGATATGCATGCATCACAATCCCAACTAGAGTTTACATGGGTTGCTAGTCAGTTCATGAGGGAAAAAGGTCCAGTTGCTGATGATGTGGATCAAAATAGCACAGAAAAACTTTTTAAAGCTTTTTCTTTTTAACTACTTACTAATCCCACAAGACTGGAAATAGAAGTGGTTAAACTATTGCTTTCATTGCTTTACAATTCAACAGGCCCAACGTTAAGTTTATACCAATTTGTCGCACACTGGTTAAGTGAACATGGCACATAAGTTCAACACACATTGTGGCAACATATTAAGGAAGGACAAATTAACGGTCTTCTGATGTATTTAAGAGAGAAGATGCATATTTTGGACTTCCAGTTGCAATGAGCATAACCAGATCCATTAAAGCGAAAGGACTAACTATTACAAGCTGAAGGAAACCATAGCCAACTACTGTTAACCATTCCAAGCGCCATGTATCTTCAGGAAAGAAGCTTTTATTTGCTGTGTATGCCTAGGCTAAGTCCAAGCAAAAGATTATTAAACTGTCCTGATTCAGGACAGGAGACCCACCTTGTATTTCAGTTGCACCCTTTTTACCAAATCGATGTGTTTTATTTTTTCTGCCCTTTGCTTTCTTCCTATGGTTGAATACATTTGACTAATCACTATTTTCCCCACTGGGCAAACACTGATTAAAGAACTGGTCCTTCACAAATTCTAAATAGTGATCCAACTAGGAATGTAAGAGCTAGATCTTCTTTATATACAACTCTTACATACACCCATCAGAAGGAGGTACTATCTCTTCTTTATCTAGAAGATAAACAAGAACCTGGGGGAAAAAGATGCGAGGAGTTCACTCCTGAAATTTCTACATATTTAAAACACAGTCAATTAGTACAGACAGAAGGTTAAGCTTGAAATGTGAGTAATCTTCATTTCTGCATCACTTCTCCAAGAGAGCCAGCTATCACCCTAACAATCCCGCTAGACAAAGGAAGATTAGTGTCAGGTTTATGAGAGCTTCCTTCAATCCAAATCAACACGTAGACCTAATCCAGCTTAACTAGAAATATGCTAGCCAGGTCTATTCAGCAATAAGCATGAACGTACCTTCTTCTAAAAAGGTGAGTTCTGTAACAATTCAGTTGAAGTGCTAAAAATCCCATGGATTTTTATTTAAAGTCATGTTGATCACAGGCAGTTCCTATGTACTTAATCAGGCAGAGTGCTCCTGTCAGGTCTACCTGTGCAGGTCCAGCACAGAAGTAGAGGAAGGACAGCGTAGGGGCAAAGCTTCTCCACAGCTTCCTGGTTTGTTGTAGGGCTGAGAAGGCTTTTAAACAACTTTAATAGGAAGAAAGAAAGATGACATATCTGTAACATAAAGAAAACTGTGACTGTCAAGTAATACAAAATCCATTCACTGCAAACTACCAAAATGCCTCCACTTTTTACCTGTGGCCTTACTTTAGTTATGACAGTTAAGAAGAAAAGCTAGTGAAAACACTAGAAATAAGGTTTTAATTAGATAACTAACAAGACACACTTCAACTGAATGAATCAAAACTCCTAATTTTAGTTTCCAGGATTGCAAAGCTGTTTGCCTGAGGGCAGGCGGTGGAAGAGGGCATGTTGAAAATGAACCCAGGAAGGCAGAAACTTGGAAGCTAACCAAAAAGGTGGGGCAAGGTTGGAAGTGCCTCAGAAGCCGCTGGGTGGACTCTGTCTGCTGATGAGTGCCGAGGCTCCCAAGCCTGGGGAGCTCAGCATGGAGCTAATCATCAATCTGTGCTGGCTCCCAGAAACCAAATTCCAAAGAGAAACCAAGCGTCCCAATGAGCACGTGGCTGGTGACCACAGGTCTGGTGACACATTTCTGGGGACAAACTCTGCCCCATGTTACAGCAGCCTCAGACTGAGCAATTGAGCAGGGGCTGGTCATCAAGTTAGCTCCTGGATTTTTTTTTAATCGTTGTGACTAACGTTTTTTAAGCACAGGCCCTCCTAGATGTTACGTCAGGAAGTCAGTCTTCCCTCAGCTATCTGAGAAGGAAAGAAACGTAGAGAGATCCAAAAGCTATGTATTACCAGACACTTCACTGCAGAGACAGAAACGGAGAAATGCTCGATTTTAACAGATAAAAAAATTGCTATCTGCCTAGAGAAAATAAGTCCTAACCCTGCAAGGTCCCCTGAACAGGTCTCCAGTTTGCCCTGCTGCTCCAGGGCTTGGGCAAGCACCTGCCCTCTCCCTCTTCCATCCATCCTCTGGAGCCTCCAGGGTCAAGGACTCCATGGCCTCTTTTTATAGCCGGATCAGTTTTGTAGACAGTTAGAGAGCTTTTTGTAACGCTAAGCTGCTGACGGTTAGATAAAATGGCTATCTGCAAGTCCTTATTTCTACTTTGTCTACATGAGTTTTGACCAAGCAAAGAGTAGGAGGTTAAACCTCTTACTATCCAAATATTGGGCTTTTTTAAAACAGACACCCCCTCAATGACTTACTCAGGCTGTGTTGTTTCATTTTTTTTTAACAAGGATTACCAGACCAATGTCAAGTCCAAGCCAACCTCATACTTAAACAAAACTCTTAAAGTAATACTCCACAAATTCTAGTTACCCCGGCTTTATTATAGCTAATAATGGCCTTTTTCCTTTTTTTTATTCTAATGGTAGCCATTTAAATAGAAGAGGACGCCACACACACTATAAGCTGAGCTTCACAACTTCCCGTGGTGCATGAGAAAACCTGCAAGAAAAGCCAAAATAAATATCCACTACTGAGTTGAACTAAAAGATAAAGGTGAAGAAGTAGGAGGAACACCACATTGGGGTTGTTTGTTTACTTAATTCCATCTTAATTATTTAGACTCTCATCTCACTAACAGCTGTGCAGGTGCTAACTTTACTTCAAGAAGGACCTACAGTTTTTGTTTGCATAAATCAAGTACGTTTAATCAAGTGCACATTAGCTCATCAACACATTGGATCTGATGAGGAATTGCATAAGTGACAATGCCAAGCTATTTTGGTGAATATTCATTATATGTCTGTGGAATAGTCTGACTGGAGAAAAGTGAGAACAAAATGACAGTAAAAGAACGGTAGCAATTACTTTACTAGCAGTTAACATTGCCATTAACTGCTTGCTGGCAAAAGCTTAAAGTTGCAAACCCCAATTTAAGCTTGTTACCTTAATTTTACAATTGTAATTCAATATTCAGAACGCGACACTAGGATAATAAATATCTAAATTCAGTGCTTCATACAATAAATAATTTGAAAGCGTATGAAAAGTTTAAATTATAGCCATTACAGAAATACAAATGCTTAGTATTACATCTTCATAAAAATAAATAAATGTGCAAACCATTTTCTCAAAACCAAGCCAGAATCCAAGCCCGTTAGCAACAAGTCACTGGAATTTTTTTGTTCTTAATAGGCATTCATGAGGAGATCTCCCTTCAAAACGTAATTTGTTCTTAGGGAACTTCTGCATGCAAGGCAAACAGCTCCCAGTTTTGTAAAGCTATTTAAAGCCTTTATCCCACTTCCAACATCATCTGTAGGAAAATTCAGGCAGAATAGGGCTGTGCCCTTAGTGAGGATATTTTACATAATAGGTCTTTAAGTTAGATGGACAAAGCAAGATTTGGATAAAAGAAAAAAACCCCTCGTTCACTTGCTAATTCCCAGAATGGATGAAGGAGAAGGACAGGAAGAGGAGGGCTGTTCGGGTGCACTGTCTGCTATATCCTTCCGAAACCCAGAATCCCACGTGCTGTGACAGAAGATCACACAACCTCTCCTTGTGCAAAGCTGCCTCCCCGCTACCACAGCCCACTGAGACACTGTACGACGTAGTTTGTTGGAGTCACATTTGCCATCTCAGAAGAACGTAGGTGCTTACGGCTCTGGTTCACAATTGCAGCTCGATTTAGCTGACCCCAGCTGTTTGCCTTGTCCCTCTGCCAGGACAGAGAGATGAACAGGAGGTTCATGCTCCTGGACTTCACAACATTACACACTAAACATGAACAGCCATAAAACGCAGTTTACATTCATATGCCAGGCTGTAAACTCTGGCAGATTCAAACTCCAATAGGAAACAAGGCTGAATGGCAGAGTAACCTCTGGCAAAGGGACAGGATGAACAGCTGGATGTTTCAGCTCCTAGAGCGTAAGTCAGAGTCACAAGTGCATTTATTGTGTTAGTCTTCCCACATCGTCGACAATCCAGGTCAGAAGCCTGATTATCAAAACTGTTGTAACAGACTATCACGAGCATCCAAAGCTTCAGGTGCATGTTTTGGGGGTTCATTTTACTACAAAACATGGCATCACATTTTGGTGGGTTGACACCAGCTTCTTACAGTTATGTCAGATCATTTAAAAAGCTTTTGGTACCAGAAGCCGCCATTCAACTCCTTTCCCAAACACCGCCACCATTTACTTTCTGTATTGGTTTAAGTAACGTTCTAAGAAAGGTAATTTTCTACTTCATGGGCAATCAGACTAGGTTCCCACCAGGGCTTCAGACCCACAAGCATTCAAGGCAAGGAGGACAAGCCACGCCAGGCTCGGAAGCAGACTTCCTCCCTTTTGTTTTGGCTGGAAGCATGCTCTGTTCTTGCTTCTCCATCACAGGCGGCAGCCCCCGTACCAAGCGTGCCAGATCTGTCTCGCAACCCAAGAGGCAGGCTGGGCATTAAGTGCCTGCCCAATGGGCATGTGTAATCTCACTCCCTAGCTCACAGCGACCAGGTCACCCAGCTGAGTTGCCTGCAGCATGGCACACAACCCCACTCCTGCAAAGCCAGTTATGTATTTCAAGCTTTGGAAAGGGGAAAAAAAAGAGAATTTTCAGCCCATCTTTGGGGTTGACACCTTCAGAAAAGAACTGTAACGCAAGCTGAAGCCAATCCTAGGTACATACCAGCAGCCTATTGCTTACCAACTTTTGCTTCCTTCTAGATTCCATTGTAATGAGAACATAAACAGTAAAATAAGCATTTATCTCCCTCTAATGAATTACCTATTCAGAGTTCCCTCTGGTGTTCAATAAGCTAACCATCACATTCAAGGTAACACTGTTAGTTACAAAAGCATCAAGTTCCCTCACAAGCAAGTTATCAGTCGATGATGAGCACAGCGACAGGGACAGGACTGTAGTGCTGTCACGGACAACAAAGGCAATGCTATTTCCCATGAGATTTCAGAGACGCGATAAACTCACACTTCCTTCTTTGTATATTCACCCGAGCGTCTGATAAGCCCGGAAAGGACCCAAATCGTTATTTATCCCTTCTGTCTCCGGGTGTCACCGAGACTGACGCAGTCTCGGAGAAGGCAAAGTCACAGGTACAGCCCGGCTAAACAAGAAAGGCAGAGGTGTTCTGCAGCTCCCCAATAACTACGCCTTGAGTCACAAGCCTGCCCAACCTCACACTTTCATTCGCCTGCACCAAACACGAGCAAAGTACAGCATATCTAATTAACAGTTTGGAAAGAAAGTTTAAAGCTGCCTCTGCAAAGAGACAAAACGCGTTTGCAGGAAAACCGAAAAGAGCTCCCGAGCCGGCGGTGTGAAGGCGAAGCGCCGGTCCGGCGCCGGTCCGGGGCGAGCCGCGACACCGGGGCTGCTGACCCCGGCCACGCCGCGGGGATTGCGAAACTCCCGGGAGGAGCAACCAGCCCCCACCGAGCGGAGGCAGCTCCGCCGGGCACCGGCGCTCCCCGGCCGCCAGGCGGGAGGAGCCGCCGCCCCGCGCCTCCCCCCAGCCCTGCGCGGCCGCTCGGGAAAGGCGCTCCGAGTCCGGAGCCGCCGCTTAGGAGCCCCTTAACCAAAACCATCTGGGGCGCGGGCAGCGCGGCGGAACCTCCCTCCGCCCCGGTCCCCGCCGCCCTGCCCCGCGGCCGCCCCG
>VYZW01053089.1:246266-275040 GCA_013401315.1 Balaeniceps rex
GCCTCCGGGGCGGGCAGTGGGGAGCGGCGGCACTGCCGGGGCGGCGCTGGCCGGCGGCTCCGGGCAGCCTCTGCCCGCGGCTGGGGCCGGCGCTGGCCTCCAGCGGGCAGGGGCACGGCTGGGGAAGGGTCTGCTTGCTTCTCTGTAGCTAAAGGCCAAGGGTACGTGGCGCGTTCGGGTGGTGTTTTGGGGACGTGCTTGAATATGTAGGGAACAGCGTGATTTCCACTCATCCCCTGAGCAGAGACTCCTGGGCTCCCAGAGCTCGCATCTTTTCCTGCACACCCTGACCTGTCATTACAGGACCCAAAATAATGTCACTGGCAACTTTTTTAGTGAACTTAAACTACGCCAGGGTTTATCTCTCTCATGTAAACCCTCTGTAATCACAATTTCTGAAGGTCTTTTCTCCCTCTCGGGCACTCTGCTAAAAAGCCTGTGTGCAAATTTCTCCTGTCTTCCCCCAGAAACATGCCAACAGGAGTTAATGCAGAGGCTGCTCTCTGCCTGTGTGTAAACACAGCATTGCCTTGCTTTAGCGTCATGATCTTCTTCACCTTCAGGTGTCAAACTTGTCTGGACTGTAAGTAATGTAGGGATAATCTATTAAAAAGAGGGATGTCTTAGAAGAATGTCTCAGGTAAGCTTTGGGCAAGTTGTTTAGACTTTGTAGGTAGCTTTCCATCAGTCAAATGTGGACCAGCAATGCTGCAAGGAGTAATTAATTAGCTGCTGTTGGCACTTTGAGCGCAGCTTCATTAAATGCTGTGTGCGTTGGGCTTCCCAGTGAAACAAGAGGAGAGAGCTGGTCAGAAAGCTATGCTTCTCAAACGGCACCCTGGAAGTTGCTGAAAAATTGTCATTGCATCTCAAAACGGCAACGAATACCAAATAAATAAAAATCAGCTCCAAAACCTGGGCAAGGGTAAAAAGTGTGAGACTGTTGGAAGAGATGTTAAAAATGTGGTGTTTGGTGGGGTTTTCCCTCTGGGGTTGCACTCAGGAGGCAGACTCTGTGCTGGCTGGGTCTCACCAGTCTGGCCCAGTTTTTTCACTCGCTTCTACCAGAAGGCCCTCGTCCTTGTTTGTTTGCCTCCTTCCTGCTCTTCACCTGACTGGGCTTAGTCACTGTAAGATGAGAAAGAACTGCTCTGGTGTAATTGTGGAATGTTTCAGAAGATCTGGATCCCCTCTCTGTACCTCTTCGCTTGCTGGAAGAGAGAGAGCAAATCTGAAGAGGAGGGAGATAGGACTTCCCTAGGAAAATTGGGTTAGTTATGTCCTGCAAGCCCTGGGAGGGATCCAGGACAGAGAAACTCGCAGGCTGCTAATGGGCTTGGTAAGACCTCCCTTTCCAGGCTGCTTTTTCAACGTCTGGGCTTCTGGCCAGGTTGTGCCCAAACTTGTGGCAGAATGCCCTGGAATTACCGGCCAGGCAGCTCTCCTTGTGCCTTGGCGTGTGAATCCCTACCTCCCGGCCTACTCTGCCCCAGAGGCTTCTGCTGGGGCCTCTGTCACTTGTCCCCCCACCCTGCCTGCTCCGAACCTAGTGATCTGCTCACCCTACTGGGGGAGGGAGCCCCAGTAGTGGGGCCACACCTGTGCTTGCGGTACTCCTGCTGTCTCGTGGTGGCTGTCCCCAGGCTAAATCTAAGCCTTAGTCCTCTCCCGGCATGCCACACAGTTCCTTCTGGCTGGAATGGTTTCCTCCAGCTCCTGTGGCTCTGGCCTCATAACAGCTTTTTTTTTTTTTTTTTTTAGAAACCTGCCCGTGGACACACACAGAGCCAGAGCAATGGTGACAGTTTATTTAATTTAAAAGAGGAGCTGTGAAGTGAGGCCATGCTGAATCCTCATCCAGTCCGTAACAATTACCTGCTGTGCATTTGACCTTGCCGAGTGTGATGGAGATTATGAAGCTGAACTAGAGCTCGAGGTGGCCACACAGCATCCCATCCCAGGACAGCTGTCTTCTCTGCTAAGCCTCCGTAAGTTGCTGTTTTGCCAGTCACATGTGGATGTGCTAAAGCAGCAGCATGGCATATCAGCCTGTGCTCCTGCCAGCTGGGGCACAAATGTGTGCCACAGCACTTGTGTTACTGAATTCAGTGCTGAACTGAGCACTCAGCCTGCTTGCAAAGGTGCAAAGTGTTCACGAGATGGTCTTCCACCTCCCATCAGCCCTTCCTTGTCTTGGAGTCAGTACACCATCCTTCTCCCCTGTGGGGAACTATGTGATATGGGGAGATATCTCCCCAGTGAACCCAGATAAACAGCTGCACGTCAAAAACTGCTATTTGCAGCTGAAGGATTATTCCCCTCCCTTATCACCACCCACCAAAAAAGAAAAAAAAAAAAGAGGTCAAATCAAATCCTAAACACAGAAATGCTTAGAAAAGAGCAGTAAGGAAAGGATTGAGTGATTAACAGCTTCCCAGACTCTCGGGGATCTTCACTGCCGGCATGCACTTACACATGCACAGACAGTGTGCGGCTCAGGGGGGAAAGCTGTGCTCTCTCCCTCCCCAGCGTAAGGACACAGATAATGGGACTGCATGTGAATAGGACTCTAGTCCAGATTTCAATTTCCTATTTATTTCCTCCCTCCACACTCCCTCTCTTTCTCTCCTCACCTTGTTATCACCTGTTCGTTGTTACGCATGTCCTTCTGTTTTTTCCTCTGCCTGTTATTATCTTTTACACTGGATGCAACGTCTGTGCCTCTCTCCTGCTTCCCTTCCCAATGCCGTCAATTCTCAATTTTATCTAAGGCGCAGCAATACACAGTATCCTTCCTACCACCGAGACCTTCAAGGCCTTTAAAAAACAGCTGAATTTCCAGCTGTCATTATTAAAAACACCTTGTCCCACGAGCAACAGAACTAATGAAGCCAGGTTTCCTGTGGCTTCATCTCTGACTCACTCATTGCTATAATCTCGTCTCCCGTTTCCCTTTCATATCCGACCCGACATCTCTTCTTGGCGGCGAGAGGCGGCAGCCACTGTTGCTGGTCCGGAGTGGCACGCGTGCTGCCTGCACAGTGCGGCTGCCTGCCCTGCTGGGGTGACTAGCTGCTGCCAGCACAGCCCTTAACAGCCAAGTTCCTCCTGCATCTCTCTCTGTTGGAAAACTAATTTGAGTCTCTGGTTGCTGATGCTCACAAACCCCTTGGAACTTAATTATCTTTGAGGCTTCTACCTCTTTTATTCATTTGTTTGCAACTAGCCAATGTGTTCTAGCATTTTTATGGGGGGCTGATGGGCAGATAAACAGCCAGATGATTGATTATCAGCCTTTAGGAAGGAAGGTTGTTGCCCCGTGGTCATGGAGATAACCTGAGAGCAACCCAAACATCTAAAAAAGAACCTCAAATCCTTTAAAATGATTAAAATTGCACTTTCTGTGTGCGGAAAATTTTGATTGTCCACATGCCTGAGCAACCTCATTACATCCTGCTTGAGGATCTCCCGCATCTCAGCTCTCTTCTGAGGGGTGGGGAGGGGGAAGAAGGGGGAAACGATTCCTCTTCCTGTAAGCAGCAATGCTTCTGCTGTACCAGGCAGCACCTGTAGTCAAGATTCAGTCTGCCCGAGCACCGCTGCTACTGCCATCCTTTGGAAGAAATTTATATCAAGGAAGGGAATGCAAAGAGCACAAGAAGTAGGACACTACCTGAATGTTTTTCGTCTCTTGGTTAAGATATAGACAAGGGCTTTACAAGACTTTTTCATTCTCCGTCTGAGCGCAGGGCAGTGTGATGTCTTCGGTTCTGATAAGGCACCACATCATCTTCCACTAGTGACTGAAATGACCCAAATATACATATTTATATTTTCACAGTCCATAAATCACACTGGGATCTACTTTTTCTGGATGAAAAGTGCCAGATAAATCTAAGGTGTTATTATTAGATTTGTGAAATGTCACTGCACACATCCTGACATTCATGCCCTTTGCACCAAACCCACATGGCAGATCAATTTGTGTATATTGGGTTTTTTTGTGGTTGACGGATTTCTCAGTGCCCATTTTCCAACAATCCGGAAAAAAATGTTTAGAGGTAAAATAACCTTAGGTTAATTGTAGGATTTCCTTAATTTTTTTTTTTTTTCCCTTTGATGCCAGAAAACATTTGAACCACATGGAGCAGGTGGGTTTTGGTATTTTCTAACCAACCATCACTTGGTACATTTGTTTACCCCTGTGCAAAATGTTACCCAGACAGAATTTTGCTTTTGTTTACTTTAGCAGACATTTTGCGTATACTTTGCTACAGATATAAATTGCTGCACAAAGGGATGAGATAGAAAACCAGCAGACCCTGGATACAATTGCCATGTGGAATCCGCAGAAAACCTTATATGGATGTGTGCAATGTCTACATGCATATGTATAACTATTACAAGTAGCAGCCCTTGCAGTCAGGACTGGACATTCTGACATTGCCCTGGTTGTACCCGATTGTGTGTGAGCCCGGTTAAGAGATCCTTGGGTAATGAAGAGGTTCATATGGGCCATGCTTGTATTTTTTAATGCTTGTATTTAAAAAAAAAAAAAAAAAAATCAAAAGATGATAAGAAATTTCATCAGAAAGTTTAGTGTTGTTTCAAAATGTAGCTAAGCTGAAAATGAATATAAAATGGTTAACTAGTATTTGGCCCTGCCCTTTTTTTCTCCTCCTTTTTTGTTTAAATAGACCCTTCACAAACACACACACACCTGTATATATATAAACCAGACAAACCAGCATTTCCAACTTTAATTAAGGCAGCTGCCTAGCTGAGTTCCAAAGCCACTGCTCTGCTATCACGAAGTAACCATTCATTTTAACCACAGCCAATATACTTACACTTGATGTTATTGCTAATTCTGCAACTAGTTGGAGAACTGGCTGTTGGAATTAGTTAACTGCCATGCATGCTGTGATAAATATATCTATATCGTAGAAAAAATAATAGAATCTCATTATCTATTAATATTTGAACTAGTTTTATTACGGAGAGCTAGGCTGTGGGAAGACAATTACAAGTAAGAGTGCATGATTACAGTGTTCTGTTCAGGAGTGGAAAATCAGTTTTAACTATTTTATGCTGGAAATAATGCACCTTTTTACATCAGTAACCTCAGATAATGTATAATTAATATTTTCCAAACGTACATTGCAGAAATTTTGTGTTTATACTATTCAAGTGTATCTGGACTATAGTAGTTAAACATACAGCTAAAATAGTAGTTTAATATGGTACAACAGAGTCAGAGAAGCATTTATCATTTTAAAAGACTTAGATCAATCAGAATTCATCAATGACACATCAGTTAAGATAGAAAAATAAAGTGTTGACTATTAACACAGAGGCTGTATTTTACCTTTTTATTCGTAGGAAGATTTCCAAGATAATATGGGTATTTTAAATGACTAGCTGAGCTTCCATCATGTGATGGCAACTAATCAATAAATCATGTGTCATTGTTGTGGCTCAGCATGTCAAATAGCTGCATTTCAGTGTCCGTATTTACAGGTTTTGAGCAATTTTTTTGTTGTACATTTCTAGCTCATTAGCCCTGATTTTAAAAGTGGTTATTTTCATGTCAATGAAATTGGTAGAAAAATCACATCTTATTTGTTTCTGCCACAGGGAGGAGATGGAATAGGGTAATCAAGGGGAAACTTCAGTTACTTGACACTGCTTACCACCCCATGTGGGTTTACTAAAGCAGCTTTTCCTCACGAGCAACGTGAAAAATAAATACACGGCATCCTGCTAGACACGTTGGACATTTTGATGCTCGTGGGAGATGGTAAAAGGATGAGTGTTTTCAAAAGCAGCTTTTAGCATACATAAATCATGAGGTTTGTACTGAGGCCTGGGACATCCAACTCAAATGATTTTGGTTAGATAACAGCAGGAAGATGGACTAGTAGGGTTTTGATTACCCTGCCTGTCTCTGCTACTTTTGCCCACCAAAACTCCAGCGCAATCTCAGTCTGCCATATGAATAGTGCCTTGCATGAGAAGGTGAACTTGCTGGTCAATACCCATCCAAATCTCTGGTTTAAAAACAGTGGCATACAGCTGAAAAAGCATTAACCTTTGTTGTGATCTGCCATTGCCATTAATCACATTTTGAGCGCCTTCGCCACCATGTCAGAGTATCTAAAGAAATGTTCTTGATGAAGGCAGTTGGTTCACTTGGACTCAGGCCAAAATAAAGCGGTGTTTGTCCTCAGAGGTAGGTGCTACAAGAACTGGCCAAAATGCAGTCGCTGTCTTTTGTGCACTGTAAACAGTTCATCAGGATATTGCAAAATCTCAATGTTGTCTTTGCATCAGTCTCACGAATGCCTTTTTTTCATATTTTAGTTTATTAGATTAAGTTTTTTTCTTCTCCACAATGACTCAGGATGTAATAACCCCCATTTTATCACAGGCATGTCAGATAAATGGAACTCGGGCAATCTGAAGTGAATTCTGAGAGTTTGTGTAGGTTTCCAAAAGTACAAAACTCAGATGCTCGGTTTTCCAATGGCTCTGGTTTATGTGTGTGTGTATATATACATATACATCAAGTCTGTGCTCGTATTCCTTCCGTGGATGCAGTGTAAGAAAGCCTGGGTCTTTACTTCTGAAGCGATTAATAGTTGAGGCTGTGGCTGTATTTCACTCTAATAATTCTTGCAGAAACTGTGCTCCTCTGGGACAAGGCAGAACACAACACCTGGTATAAAATTTGTGAGAGCTGAACAAAATTCAGTCACATCAAATCAACTATGGAACTGTCTTGCACGGTGGCTCAGGCAAATCGGGAATTTGATCATCTTTTAGATAGTTCTGAATGTTTCTTCCCTTTAAGAAAACTTTTACAGCATACATACATTTCAGTTCAGATTTATCTTAAAAAGGATAAAAGGTTGCAATACCCAGGCGCAGCCAGGGTGGTGCCTCCTCCCAAGGCTCGTCACACAAAGAGGCACCATTGGGCGCAGACGTACCGCACCAATGTCGCTCTGCGCCGCCTGCTTTCCACTGGGACCACGTCTACTGTGCAGTCTCACGCATGGGGGTTCACAGACCCAGAAGGCTGGAAAGGACTGAGGTATCCAGTACATACCCCTGACTTGGAGCAGTATCATCTACACCTATAGGTAAATTTTGATGTGTTTGCCCCTGTCTATTAAAAAACTCCAGTGACGGAGGTCTGAGCATTTTGCAGGCCATCTATTTACTGCTTAACTGTTATAGTAATCCTGATATCCCATCTGAATCTTCCTTGCTGCAGATGAAATACTTTGCTCCTTATGCTAACAAGCATGCTGAAAACAGGTAGGTTGTTCCTGCCTCTTCACAAAACCCCTGTATGTATTTGAAGGCTGTGATTATACCTTCTCTCAGCCTTCATTTCTTTACACTCCTCCTCCCTCATTCATTCAAACTTCTTATGTAGGCTGAGTTTTCTAGGTCTCTGATTATTTTCTGGACTTGCGTAAGTGGGCAGCTTCATCCTTGAAATGCAGTTTTTAACACTGGCCATGATCCTTCAGCCAGGCCCTTACCAGCAGTGAATACAGTGGAAAGACCACCTCAGCTGCTCTGCAAGTTGTGCTGCTGTTTTTTGAAACTTGGAAGTCTGAGCTAAAAGGGCTATGGGGAAATGGTGCACTGAAATGGAGGAAAATGGAGCCATGCTGGTAAGGGAAGAGCAGAGCCTTGCAGTAGATGGTTTTGCTTTTTTAAGTATGGCAATGCTTCTAGTGAAGGTAAAGCCTACTATGATTAAATGACCAATGCCAATGTTATAGTACCCTGAAGATGTTATTTAGTCTTGCTGGAATTGTTTTGTTTTCCATTTAGCCTCCTTTTTTTCTGATTGAGGAGGAAAAGTGTATAAAAGTAATTAAATATAACTTAAATTAACTAGCAAAATAAATGTCCAGGAGGATAAACTTCACTGCCATTAGAGAAAATAACCAAACATACATGTAGAGGTCTAACCAGACAAAGCTATAATCCTTTTGCATGATGGAATTAAGCCAAGTCCTGCTTAGCCGCCCAGTGCCCAAACTAAAATACCCTGTCAGTGCAACCCTAACCCAGTGATGTAACCCCTGGGCAGCCATCTCACATCCAGCAGCTTGAAGCCTGGGCGGAGGGGTTGAGCCTGAAGTCATGTTCATTTAGAGACATGCTAAAGCAGCAACTGGAGCTTGTAGCTGGCAACACCCATCTCCAAAATCTTCACTCTAACTACGCTGCCGCTTCCTTTGGTGCCTCTCCCAAGAAGTACTCCCAGTGTGGTGCTATATGGAACTGAGCACGTGAACACTGAGAGTAGCAAATGATGATTAATGAACACCTTGTCCCTCTGTTACACTGTCCTTCCCCTCCCAGCATGTCCTTGATAATTAATTTCTTCAGGTTTCATGTTATAGCTAAGCTGGTCTAAGGTTCTCTTTTCATGATTGATGGTCCCCATCCACTTTCCTGCTTCTGGCCATGTAATCCCCCAGCATTTCTTGGTCCAGCTCCGGTACAAACCTGATCCCATAATGAGCCTCTTTTGGGAGCCAACCATCAGAAACCAACAAGAAAAAGTGATAGATTTTTTTTTTCTGCTTCCAGAATGGCCGACAATAGTGCTCCCACAGCTGGTTCACCACAAGGTCAGGATGGTGCCAGCAGCAGCATGTGGATTGGAATGGGGTGAGGAAGTGGGACATGGAGGCAGCAGACCACTGGGTCAGCCTCAACATCCCTTCTTGCTGTTAGAGGGGAAAAGAAGTCACAGGAAGCGATCACCAGGTGCTTCATTTGTGTTTTCTCTTCTGAAATCTGTGTTTTTAACAGTACCTGAGCTTCAGCTCCTACATTCCTCTGAAGTTGCAGCTGTCTGTGCTTGAAGTAGGTGGGAGGCTTAAGAATGAGAAAGTTACAAAAAGGCAATGCAGTTTTAATCTTTCTTTGATCGTCTATTTTTCTATTTTTCTGTAAGATTCCACCCCTGCCCCCCCAGGCCAGTCCCTGAGCAGAAGTCAATAATGCAGTAGCAACATTCACATATTAAGCTTTCTGCATACCAGCTATCATGGGGCGTAAGAGCGCTGAGCGTGCGAACTCCTGCTGCCATCCACCTCTCCTGCCTCCACCACTTACAGAGGGACGGAGCCAGCAGGCAGGTCAGCAGAAGCCAGAAATCATGCAACATGAGAAATGGCTGGAGAATTGCGACTGACAAGCGGGGGACTTGTAAGAGGCAAATTTTAAAGCCTCATTTCAGTTTTCCTTGTTAGGATGCTGTTAGGCCTCCTACAACAATGACAAGCCTGATATTATCTCGGCAATATTGCATGGCTGAGAGCTGAATGAGGCTCTATCGGACATTAGAATCTCTCCCTAATGTTTTACTTCTGATACTCAGGAAATTTTGTTCTGCACTTTGACCAGAAGAGAAATCATCATTTGAATAAAATAAAGAAAAAACCCAAACATTTGGCAAATACATTATTTTAATTGTAAATGTGGTAACTATTTGGAAATGTTGATATTTTCTGGCAAGCGTAGTGCACACATGTGTGTTATTAGTCACCCAACACATTAGATTTGTGATAAATATACTTCTTAAAATAGATTTGCTCAGTGTTTAGAACTTTTGTCTTCTTTATTCAATAAATCTCCAAAACTGTAGCAGATGGAGAGGGGAAAACCATTTTTGACCTCAGAATGGAATAATTTGATGGAATTTCAGCAGACAGACGACTTCTGTGTGTTAATAGCATCATATTCAAAATGGTTACTACCGTGGATCACAGCACTGTATTATAGGCTTATGATAAGTATTGCTATAGAGCACATTTAAATCCAGTTTGGTAAGGAAGGGTAGAAAGAAAAATAACTTCATGTACTGCATCTGCTCCTGAATCCTTTAGCAGTTTTTATGGTTTGACATACATTCTTATTTTTACCATGTTTTTCTAAGGAAATAAGGCTTACGCAGTGATGTTTTGGATTTTTATCTGTTCCCCGTAATAAATTTGGAACCATGACCTGATTTCAGGTTTCGTGTATATCGAAGTCCTAGAAATTTTGTAAAAATAGGTATAGAGGTAGAAGAAGCCAAATCGGTGTCCTCATAGAGGAAAAATGTGAGCTTGTCAAGCATCAGGGGATTGAAACAGGAGATTTAGGTGTGTTTCAGGCATGGGAAAGGGTTCAAATGGTTGCTGTCACAGTTTTAGACACTGAAGAAAAGCCATAGGATCAGCTACAGTGCTGACTGATTTGAATCATTTTGTTATTCTTCTTTCTGTGTGAAATATCCCTATAAGCAGGAAGGTGACTGTTGTGTGCATTACACAGAATGAAGGAGACATTTTGCTTCATTTTTTGTTGCTTTGGTTATTATTCACAACAGCAACAGCTTACAACTGAAATCTTGTTTCTCTCTGAATGTTTGAGATATGTGACCCACTGAGAACATACACAGGTTTGGTCTCCTGGGGTGGCTGGTAGAGGAGTGGACTCAGGTCTTGATCTCACTAACGTTTGCAGCACGTTGTTAACTGTGCATATTGATAGCCCAAATGGGAGTATTTTTATAGGTTTAAGACAAAGCACATGTGTAAGCGTTGGCAGGGTCATTTCCCCCGAGCTCGGTGTTTCTATCAGCTAATGGAGCAGCTCTCTTAACTCAGGTGAGGTTGACATGGATGCCTTGCAGAAGATTTAATTCTCACTGACAGCTCATGTTAGCAGCTAAGTTTTCACATTGTTTCTCTCTTTTCACATGGTGCTTTGCTGGGTTATGAATACCTTTAAACTGGTGCATGCCTGCAATTGCATGTGAAAGCAATATTCATTGTCTTTCCAAAACATGTGCTGCAGAAGTTCGAGATGATAGAAAACTAAGTGAAAGGTCTTCTTACATGTGAAAAACATATCAACCTCTGCTAACAGCTGATTTCAGCAGCCTCTTCTGTCACACTCCTGTGGCCAGGAAAAGGAAGGTTCTTTCTTTCCTCCAAGAAAATTGCCCACCTAATGTTACTCTAAGGCAGGGTGAGGAGAGTGAAGAGGAAATTAGTGTTTCTTCTCTTTTTGTCATTTTCTTCCACTCAAAGGTTGTTAGCAGCCAATGAAAGCAGTTGTGCTCCTGTTGGCTGCCTTCTTTGTGTATTAGGCAGAGGCAAATGACAGCCTGCTGTAAAGGAAGGGCCCTTTTCACCAGAAATCATTGAAATTCCCTTATCCTGGCCCTGAACAAGCAAGCAAGGAAACAACAGCAGGAGACAGCACGATGTGTTGGCAATGGAGGGGAACAGCCATGGAACAATTGATGTGAAAGCCTCCAGCTGAAATCAGCATGTGGCCCATGCAGCTGGCCAGCCTGGCCGCCCGTAGCTGCAGTGAGGTATTTACACCTTGGACAAAGTAAGAGGAGTGCTAAAAAGACCATGAGAGAATCATTAGACTGTGTTTATTAACAACAGTGCTTTATCTTCAAAGTACTGTGCACAATTAACCAATGTATTCAGCAAGAGCAGTAAACGGATAGCATTCATTATCACCCAGTCACTATCTTACAAAACAGGTTTAAAGTGATGAGGCGAAGATGCACTTGAAGCCTTGGGAAGGAAGATTTTTAGCCTACTGTTTGAACCGGTGCAACATCATTTTGAACTACTTTGTGCCACCTTGTCCTTTCAGTCTCTGTTTCACCAAGCAAGAATTGCCCACAGGGCTGAGAGGGCATTTCAGTGTCCTCTTTTATCACTTTGGTATCTGCCTGCTAGGAGCTAGAATGAAATCAGCTCACTTCATAGACAGACGTGATTACTCGTGGAGAGAAATTCATCACTTTCAATCGTTAGCAGAAGTGGTCCTAAACCGATATTTTATGTGAACATCCTCACTGAGTGTGCACCTGGCCTCTGGATACAGGGGAAGCTGGACTGGAACTGTGCTTGGTTTGAACCTAAAACATGACACCTTCTCCAGGTTCGGCCAGGGTGGCTATTCAATGGCATTTGGATCAGTCCCTAACTCACGGGTTGAATTTAAGCCACTGGCTGCAGCAAAAGAAATCTATAGCTGGTCCTCCAAGGCAGCCAGATTCCAGTTAATTTCTGATTAGCTACAGAAATGATACATAAAGTCAGACATTCCTACATGCTCTCACACAATAATTAGAAGACAAAAGCAATCCCAGAAAGAGAATTCAGATCATGGAGAGCTCTTCTAACATAAAACAATATGGCGGTGCTGTTAGTTGTCTGAGTATTGTCATTTAGTGAATAACAAACCTTTTCAAAGTGATCTTGTCATTCATAGGACAAAGTCACTTCAATGTGGATGCACAAGTACCAGTTCCAAGAAATACTGGCAATCTTTTCATTAAGGCTTTTTTCCCCCCTCTCTCCCTCCCTCCCTCCCTCCCACCATCACTCTTTTTTTTCCCCAAAGAAAGCATTGCACAATGGCAGCAAGAGGAAAAATCTGTGAAACTCCAGGTCAACAAGAAGGTCTGATTTCTATTAGATTTGTTGGGAACCTTTAGGTTTTTTTTTTGAAGAGTGGGCTTCTAGTACTGCTTGCTTCTGTAGAGTCTTTGTAATTTTAGAACATTTCAAATGACTCTGAGCAATCCTTTGGAAGTTTTTTAGTGCTTTCTAAAGAAAAATCTAGTCATTATAAACATCACTAGCTCCAGTAAAAATGGAGCTTGCGCACAAGAACCAAAGTACTTCCTTCTGCTTCTGTTATGGTTACTTTAATGTGTGAGAGATTATTTGTTCAGCTAGGATTTTATTTGTGATAACAGCCTGATAAATAGAAAAAGGCAGTGATTAATTTATGTTTTTATTAAGGTATCAAAGCTTCAAGTACTACAGTATTAAAACATAAAAGTTGTGAATTGAAATGTTAAGAACTGATGAAATGAAAAAAAAAATTAAAAAGGTCTTTGATGGTGCACAGTTTAGTCCAATTTGTACTGAACACTGTATCTGGCCATACAGAGAGCTCAACAGCCTAAAATGCAGATCCAAGCTGTGCCACGGATTCCTGTGCTGCCTTAGATCACCGTTAGCAACTGCATTTTTAAAACAGTTGCTGATGTGCAATGTTTCCATCTTTGCATGCCCTAATGAGAAAGTAGCAGTCAATCCAGGACTGCTCCAGAGGCCTTGGTGCTTCACCTGTTCGGCTGCAATGGGCCAAGCTAGGCACCCAGCCTGTTGGAAATGAAATGAAGTCTCCCTTTGTTGCACACATTCATGATGATGGGAAGTATATGTGTACAATGTGGCTGAGGTAACATGACCGTGGTAACTGCAACGTTTTACGTTTCCTTCCAACTGCAGCTAACTAGGCCAAAATTTATTTTGTTGCTAATGCTGACACATTACTTAAGAAATTTAAAACATGCATAGGCCAAAACACTTTGCTTCTTCAGGATTTTTTGTTTTATAGCAGTGATTTCACAAAAAGTCCACTGTTGGTTTAGAAATTAATGGTAACCTACAGTATTTCATGTACCCAGAGTATCATCCCTTTGCAGGCCAGGAATAAAAATTCAAATAGTTGGATTTGCAGCTGTTGATTCTAAATGGCATGACAGCAGAACCACAACATTTCTGTTCTTAAACTGTAGTGCAGCCCATACAGGGATTAAGGGCCCAATTGCTGTGCCTAAACAGGCAAAACTCTTGAACTATCAGCATTCAGCCTTTCTTCATAGTTCAGGCACAACTAAAGATCTTGGAAATGCAGAACAGATGTATGGACTTTTCCCCTTCTCTATTCTTGCACAGTGTCATATGGTTGGAGGGGGCAGCTTGGGTGGCACTAGGGTGGGAGATGTACCACAGCCTGCTCGAAGCCACCATGGTAGGAAGGGGAAGGTGGTGCAGGCTGCCAGACTAGGGGTGGGAGGAGAATGGCTGTTAATAGGAGACAGCCCTTTAGGCAAAGTGCTTAAGACTCAACACAGAAAAAAAAGTGTAAAGGACACATAGTGTGAACTTCTTAGCAGGATTGTTGTCAGACTGCTTTGTCTCTTGCTTGTGGAATCATCTTAGAAGTACCGCTGAAATGTAAAGGTGTTGAACCAAAATGCCACTTCTCCATGGGTGCCTGGTCTCCTGTAGTGCAACAGCAATTGCTCCTGGGTGCCCCTTCTTTCCTGGTGGTGGCAAACTGCCTTCGTGCAAGGGGGAAGCCAAGATTACTCTGCAAGTAACACCCTCAGTACTATGGAAAATTATAGAAAATATAATTAACCTTTATCCTGCTAGGATTCAGTCAAGGCTCTCACAGCAAGGAAAGATGGAAATCTTCTTGGCTCACTTGTCTTTAGTCATTGCCTTGCTCTGTTCTACATGTGTGCTCACCTGCATGGGCAGCTGGACTTCCACCATTGTGCATTGCCATAGTGGCTTCTTCCCTAGAAACTTGGAAGATCCAATACCTCCACCTGACTCCAAACTGGACTGTGATGGGCAGAAGCAGTATGCAAATAGCAAGCTCATAGCTGATAGCAGAGCAAAAGCCTATGGCTGTGACTAATGGTGCTGGGTTGTCCCATCAGGTGCTGGACTTTACAGCAAAATCAAAATCTGGAGGGGTGATACGGTGCATGATATTTTAGATGAATGTTCAGTTCTAGTAAATATCCAAAGAGACAGAGGAGACAGATCCTGAATTTGAATTTAAATGAAATGATAATCAGAAGGGGAAAATGACCTTTTGCTGAAGTTAGAAGGAAGGGGCAGGAAAACTGGAGAAAATGCCTATGGGCAGCAGTGGGAAAGCCAAAGACTGTAGCATGCACAGATAATATCTGGCTGACGATATCTACTGGTACAAAGCCACTGTTTTCTTCAAGTCGATCTGAGCCTGCTGAATAACTTTACTCTCATCCAGACATTTGCATTCTGTGGCTTCAGTGTTTTTGACCTAGCACTTAGGATCCCTGAAACTGGGTTTGTGAGTGAACAAGGGTCCCAAACAGGCAGTTAAACAACACATGACTGCGGCTCCAGTTGTTTTGTAGTGTGACTTGCAATTGCTCTTTCACTTACTATTTCTTCAGGCAAACAGACTTTCTAATTCCTGTGCATTTCACAGGAAGATTTGGAGATCTGCCCTTAATGCTTTGCTTCATCTGATTGTTGTTAAGGAATACCAGGGACTTGAACTTGAATCCTCTGCCTCGAGACATTTTTGTTTGCTTGATCAGCCCACAGAGTGAAATTTTGAACAAAACTTTCTGCAACTCCAAAGTGTATTTCCTATGTTCCATTACAGTTAGTTTTGTAGTGTTCAGAGGTCTGTGCATTACACAGTAAATGATTTATCCACAGTGTTCTTCATTAGCGTGGAAGGAGTGAGATTAATTTCTTGGGCAAAGACTCTTTTAGGTTTGAATTTTAGGCTTGGTTTTTAGAAAGCCACATCAGTCGTGATCTAATTGCACTATTTCAGCAGAGCTGATGTTTGAAGTATGTGATAATTCTACCACTTCAGACAACTGCTATTTCAAGGACTATCTCCTAGAAACTAAATTAAGGATCATGTAGATTGAAGTAAGAAGCCTTGAAGAACTGTTGAATTAAAAAAAAAAATTAAATAGATTAATCTACAGGGAAAATAATTGTGATTTGTTTATGCGGGAATTTGAGATATACTAGCATTGAAAATATGCAGGTGGCCAGTCAGCCAGAAAATTTTCACTTACCAGAATTTCAAGTCTTCTTTGTTCTACTGACATAAATTTATTGGTAAGAAGACAGCCACACTTGGTTTTGATGCTTAAAACTGCATATTGGGAAAAAAGTCTCATGGATTAATCTTAATAAGTGTCACTCTCAAAAGATAACCAGCTTCAAAATCAATCTGTCAATCTCAGCCACGTACTTGTGGCTAATACACTCTGTATTACAAGTAACTTTTCACAGTAGAACGTTGGAAGCGGAGGTACAGAGGGGTCTCTGCCTGGAAGACAAACTGCTAAGGGCTTATGTGGAATGGCTGGGCAAACAAAACAGAGCAGGCAGCAACTGTTCCCTTGTTCCTCCAAAGATTAGCATTGATTACAATAAAGTGAAATAAAATAACATAATCCAAATCAGCACATTTCTCAGCTTGGTTTTCAGCCAAGTCATATGTCAGTGAGTGTAGAACTCTGTCTCCCAAAGGCATTGCCTTCACTCCGCCTCTCTAAAAAGCAGTTCCCATGGCTGTTCACTGCGTGCTTAACTTGGGGAAGGAAAAACTGAACTGGTTAGGTGCTGGCACAGGGTCTTGCCATAATATCTATTTGTTTGTTTCTCTTTTATAGCAGCACAGTTAAGGAACATGTGCTTATTTTGATTGTAAAAACAACCTCTTTCTATTCCTATTTCTTATATGGCATCATAGAATTATGATGCATTTTACACATGCAGGCGTTGTCCTTGCATGAAGAGCTTGAATGCAAAAAGAAAATAAGCCAAAGCAAATAAACACAAGGTAAAGCAGAGGACAGCAGCACAGGAGAGAGGAGAAAAGAGAATTGGTTGTTTGGCGAGCTAAGATTTAGAGGGATTTTGAAGACAACCTGGAGGATGAAGACAGGATAATTATTCAATTGCAGGGACTGGGAAAATAGTGAAGCAAAACAATAAAGCAAAAAGAGTACGAAGAGCAGAGAAATCAGGAGGAATGGAAAATAAAAACAGATGTTGGCTGTTTCAAATATGTTTGGTTTTAAGGACCATTTCATACAACAGAACTTTGTATTTAGGCTGAGGAGGAAAGACCTGAACACTGAGCTGGTGGAGTTAAGGAGCTGGTCTCAGCATCAGTAACCTTTCAGACTTAACCACTGGATATGAATAACAGAAGGGAGCAA
Source organism: Balaeniceps rex (assembly GCA_013401315.1). Classification (NCBI taxonomy): domain Eukaryota; kingdom Metazoa; phylum Chordata; class Aves; order Pelecaniformes; family Balaenicipitidae; genus Balaeniceps; species Balaeniceps rex. Next base: position 263,152 of record VYZW01053089.1, read on the forward strand.
GTACTGAAGCTGTCTGGGCCCTTTGGGGAAATGCTGGCTGACTGCACTGAGGCCAGACTGCAGTGCCTGCTCACTCGACCTCAGCTAGCATGGCCGTGGACATGCTGCATTTTTCCCTCGTGCCTCAGTTCTCTAGCTGCTTCCTTAACCCAGTGTTGTTGTGGAAAACGCTATGGTGGAGGGGGCCAAATAACCATGTGAATAGATACATTCATGCCTGAGACTCACGTAACCGGATGCTGCACAAGAGCCAGATGGGACATATTCTGATGTACAGTCCAGTGTTATGCAATCCTGGTTCTGCACAGCAGGGTTGCTGGAGGGCAGGTTTATTGGCAGAGTCACAAGTACCAAGGTTGCAGCCCGGCTTCACTGCACCTCTCTCTAATAGCCTTTCTTTAATTTGATGGGAGTTGCTTACCACTAATGACACCCAACTTAAAAACCAGAATTATATTTGTGTAAGCATTGAGGAATGCAAAGGCTCTGAGCACTTGTACTGCACTTTGGGTAAGAGGTGGAAGCTGTGGGGGAGCACTGTCTTTCAGGGGTCCTCGTAGGCCTGGTTGGGATCACTTTAAAAACACTGTCTCCTTTTTGGGCACTTAATTTTATGTGTACACCTGCAATAGATCATTGTAGTTTTTCATTGTGGATGAGGATGGAAAAAAATTCTTTAAAGAAAGAGCAGCTGAAGCTGTACACTATCTTGATTTTATTGTAGCTTTTCATACAGCCTCACATGACATTCTCATAAGCAAACTCAAGAAATATGGTAAGTTCATCTGAACTACAAGGTGAATATGCAATGGCTGAAAAATTCTGCTTAGAGCAATTTAAAGTTTTATAGAATGCCGAGAAGTACAGAACATTTATTGTCATGAAAAAGTTGTTATGCAGCCACAGCTATATTAATCAATAGCCTTACGTTAGAAGTAAGGGAATGATTAGAGAAGATGCAGTTCCATTATTTATGGGGAAGTAAGCAACTAATGGACAAAATAGGAGGAAGACTGAAACATTCAGTGCCTTTCTTTGTCTCCACTGTTGGAAAAAACCCTAGCTGTGACCACAAATTATTGACTATGAAAAAAAGAAAAGCTAGGGACAGTGAAGAGGGAAATAATGGCTTAAAATATATATATATTTATAAAGTTGAAAGAAAGACATTGAAGCAAATAATTAATAATTTCAGGCCCCTAATTTGTAAGAAACAACCAACATGCATTTATCAACACTCACATAATGTCAAATCAATCACACTTCCTTTCTTGACAGGCTAACCAGCTTAGAGGATAAGGGGAAGCAGTAGAAATAGTATATTATATCTTGATTTTAGAATAAGTTTTGATACAGAATCGTGTGACTGACAATCCAGGGAAACAGGGTTAAGATGGACTTACACAGAAGCTTGAAAAGCTGCATTCGGAGAAGTTATCAATGATTTCTTCTTGAACTGGGAGGCAAGAATGGTTCTAGTCCTCCGCTACTCTCATCAGCAGTGAATGATGAGGTAGAGAGGAAATCTGTACAGATGCAAACATGACTGGAAGGATTACATACCCTGTGGAAGACAAGATCAAAATTCAAGATGACTTTGGTAAACAGGAGAAATGGTTCAAAACACTGAAAGGAAGTTCAATGAAGAGAAGGACGAAATGGTGTGCTTGGGGAGCAAAAGTAGTTGACAAACACATCATAGCAAGAGGCAGCAGAACTGACAAAGAGGTAATTACAAGCAGATATTAACACTGTTGTGTTTTACTCTTGGACATCCACGAGGCCGCATCTGAGGGAACACATGTAGCTTGGGTCCTACATTTTAAATGAGGATAACTGAAGAAAGTTCAGAGAGGAACTGCAAGAATGCTAAGGGTTTAGAAAAAATGATCTAGGCTGTAACTCTGAGAGAACTATTTTCTGGTACTGGAGAAAGTAGATTGTGAGGATATGCTAAGAGTCTAATGATATATTGATACCAGAAGATCATTCTAGATTTTTTCCATTTTTGCTGAGCACAGGGCAAGCACTAGCGCATTTCATTTGTGTCAGAAAGACTCAGTTATGTAGCAAGGACTGTTTTTGCTATTTGCTGTCTTATATGTTGTTGGGATTGTGTAGACCAGAGCAGGTTATGGGAAGGTTGTAGAATTGCTGTTGTTAAGGAATTAGAGAGACATCTGTCATGATGTTCAAGTTACTGTTAATCCTGTTTCAGTGTAAGGGAATAGACTGGAAACAGGCATGCCCAGGGTGTGATGAACATCTGAATCACCTGGACGTGCCTTTTCACAGGAACTAGAGAGGCAGTATTATGCAGTACGTAAGCTCCAATTTACCTTCTCCAGAGTTAACTGGGAAGACATTTTTAGGGTTTTGGCTCTTGCCTATTGTCAAGATCTTTGCATTGCTATTGCTCTCTTAGGTCCAGTTTATCATTTCCCATTTCTCATTTGTGAGGACCGTTGGCACATGCTCCATTGGCCTTTGTGCAGGTCTGCTAAGGGCATGGTGCTGACTGCAGTTTTCTCTAAAGCAAAGGCAGATGAAGGAGGGCTTGCTTTCATCCTTTCACACTGCCCTTCTCTGCATCTAATATCATGCTCTCAGATGTATCACCAGGGAAACTATCCCAGGTTGAAAGTAAGAGCTTTTTATTACTAATATTATTTGGGAATTTTTGCTATTTACTTGTCTTTTGCATGGCCCAACAACCCTCATCTTTGGGCAGCATAGAAAGAGATCCTTGTATGTGGGAGTTTCTGGCATAAGCACTGCTGCCAAGAAGTGTAACATGAAATCCTACTCTTTACCTGTCAGCCTGTGTCACTAAAACCTCTTACAACAGGTTTTCCTGACCAAAGACTTTGCCTGACTATAGGAAGATATCAGTACATTTCCAACATCTTGTAGGCTGTAATAATGTTCTGTCCTTGCTGGTGTCTAGTGTAGCCTCAGGTTAACAGAGTGTTTCAAGTGTATGAGAAAGGAAGCAGCGTAACAAGGATTCCCCCGGTTGACTGCTCACCAGCTTGTTATCCAGATACGGATGCCCAAGGTGCTTTGAGCCTCTCCTTTCTGTGCAGGCCCAAATCTGGTTTCGAGACTCGGGCTCCCTTAGGAGCCACTCTAAGAGCTGCAGTGCTTCTGGGATTCCTGGCTCCCCCCTCAAACACCGACATGCCCACAGGCTCAGAAGACTTGCAGAATGCATGAGCGAACAAGTTTTGCACAGTATTTCTAGGCCTCCTATTTTCACTAAGAGGGGAAGCCATGAGAGGTTCTACAGCCCTTACCAACAAGCCAGGAGACTCCCTGATGCCTGGGAGCTGGTGAGGGCTCATTCTCACCTAGTCGCCAGAGGGCAAATGTGGCACCTATTTAGTCCTTCCCGGTGAGGCGTTCATAGACCCCCCCCCGCCAGGTGACTTCTGGCCAAAATCACCTTCTCTTTGCTCCCTTGAGTAGGAGCTAGTTTATTGCGGAGGGTGATTACATTTCAGTGGGAGAGCACTTAAGCTAATTGCTCGGTATTGTTAGTCCTGTGCCAACATTCCTCTGGAGTTTTAGTTCAAAGGCCTGTGTTGCAATCAAAATACTTTGCTGTTTGACATAGATATACCCAGAGTTCATCAGCTGGAAGAGAATGACTGCATTGTGTGGACAGAGTGCACAGGTATTGTCAAGGGAGGAGGTAACCAAGACTAAAATCCGAGGGTGAGATTTCCTGTTTGGGTTCCTGAGGATGAACGGTGCTGGGAAATTGAGAAGCCCTTTTCCTGCAGCTGGTGCTGTATCGAAAGGCCATCAACTATGTACCTTCTCATCACCAAAATTTACTTCATTGCTCAATTTCATGTCTTGATAAATGCAGTGGGGATATTTATATCCAGTTCACTTGTTCAGCTTGATAAGCCATACAGAAGCAGTGAACTTAAGGCCGTTTCATTTGATAGAATTCCCAGTCTAGTATAAAAAGAAAAATATCTGCAAAACCGAGTCTTATTGCTATTTACAACACATGCTGTGGCTTTTTACTGTGAAATATTGTGACACCTATCAACAAAGGTTAGTGCAGACAATTTCTTGGGAAAGCATGTGACGAGTATGAAATTCACAGCCAGTATATGGAGGGGGTATGGGTGGAATAGTTGCTTTCTAGAGAGACCATAGTCCATGAATCTTTGTAGAGAAAACAATGAGAAAATAATGAAAAGCATGTGTTTTCCTGATTTTTTTCCCCTCTATTCAAATACAAATAATTTACTGTGGTGTTTTTTTTCTAAAACGTTTCTTTCGTGTAGACCATGCATTATAAGTATATTTGTGAAGTTCAATAAACATTTGTGTATGTATACACACATGCTTCAGCATACATCACATCTTTTATTGGTGACTCCCTCTTCCACCCAGGTAAAATCTGAAGTGCTTTCCAAACTTCAAAACAGATCAGGGAGCCTTTTTTGCTGGCATGTGTAATTGCTTTGCCCGTTTTTACAGGGAAGCTCTTTAGCGTGCAGCTATTCTGCACAGTAGTTTAGAACAGTAGAGCCAAATGAAATTATGGTGGGAGTTTTCAGCAGACAGGCTGTAATTATCCAGTTTGGAATTTGACCAGAGTGAAATAGAAGCTTGCGTACCAATAAACATACTTGAAGTAACATGTTTTTGAAGTTTTTAAACAAAGTAGCTTGTTTCGATGGTGAAAGTGCAAGATGGGAGTCCTAAAATCCATGTTGCTGTGGCATACATTTAGTAGCTATACTGTGAATCATTTAAGCTCTCCTTCCCCCTGTTTTTTTCACCAAAAAGGAACAATTGTATGGGGCCTTACCACCACTTGCTCTCTTCGTTTTTTAACCTGTATTACCTTGTGAATGATGATGGGGTTGGCAGGAGTACCTTGGTCTGTTTTAGCTTCTGTTGTTTGGTGCTCACTGGGTTCTCATCTGTGACTCCAGAATGGTCTTGCTGTGCAGGACCAAGTTCATGACCATGGCAAGGACAATTGTGTGAGTGTTTGTCTAGAGTGACTCTGCCCTGTGGAATTATTTATAATTTTAGTAATTATTTCATTTTCAAAATAGGATTGCCATTATTTTTTTATTTCAACAGAGTATTTTCCCATGGCAAATTATTCCATGGTGGCTGTGAGCTGCTCTGTGTAGACATTCTCCTTGCTTAGGACTTTTGCATTGCCCATCAGATCTGTGTGGAAACCACTAGGAAGAATAAACTACCATAAGGGGAGTAACTGTGATACAGCAATCCAAAGCGATGCTTCAGTTATGGAACAGTGGGGTTCCGTGAAAGTGGGGTTTTGTTGTCATGTTGAAGTTTTCCCCATAATTTTCACACCACTATGCTTCACATGATTTTTGAAACTTCCAAATTTTGTTGTGCATTAATTTGTCCATCACTTTTGGAAGAGATGGACAGAGCTTTAGCAACACACAGGGTGAATCAACGTACGTGTATATACTTGAAGTGAGGCAGGGCAGAAGTAACAAAAGATTGATTTCCTCAGAGCAGACCTCATTTACTGGTCTGCTGCAAGGGATATGCTGGGGCTAATTTTGCCGTAAGTTTCATGACACGTGAAAGTGGCAATGCGGGATGGATGAAGTGCCATCATGATATGCGGAGATGGGTAACTAATGGGAAACTATGAAAGAGTGAAGAGTGTGTAGTAACCTCTCAGGCTCAGCTTCTGGATATGCTTCAAAAAACCTCTGAAACTCAGTAAAGCTGAAGCATCTATACTCAGTGTAATTAAGGTTTTATGACAAAAATCAAATACTTATCCAAACTATCAGTATTCATTGCAAACCTTACCGAGCTAGAAGGTTGTCTCTTCTTCAAAGAGGATCTTCACCAATGCCATTCTCACGAATCTCTCAGGAGACAGGCTCAGGAGACCTCAGGAGACAGGCAACAGCTCTCTATCATGCACTGTGCTGCAGTCAGGAACAGCACCAAAGCTCTTTCTGATGCAGCCTCCACAGTGATGGAATTTTTTCGAATGGCCTAGAGAAAAACATAAATTCTAGCCATGGGCTCTACGTAAATGAATCAAAAACCTTCCTAACTAGATGGAGCAGATTTATAACTTTTGTGAAGCAGAACCAAACCAAGCTTCGGATGTTGGAGCCACAAGGCTAAAAATGCTCTTACGCTTTTGTAGTCACCCTGAGAACATACCACACATACTTTCACACACAAAAAACTAGACATATAACTTTTCCCCCTTGCATTGCTTCATTTTTTCCTACTATTTCACAAAGTAGCTATGTTTTCATTAAGGACAAAATATGCTATGAATTTATCACTCAGCTCAGCACAGTCATTGTTTCTTGCATTGCTTCCAACCTAGCACTTCTGCTTTTTTTTTTTTTTTTTTTTTNCTAACACTTCATCTTTTTTTTTTTTTTTTTTGTTATGGGATATTATGTAAGGTTGGATTCTGGTCTTGGTTAATGTGGTAGACCTCTGAAGGCGTGTCACTGGCTGCAACCTGACTTCACAGATAATTAGGAGGCATTGTGCTTCTAAATTTTAAATTTGACCCCCCAGATTCAGATGCCCCATTCTATTATTTAAAGAAACTACATTGTTCACATTTGCTGTCCAAATGGTGACCACAGTAGCTCACTGAAGTATTGGCTAAGGGAAGACTGGGCTCCACATAGTTGAGCACATTGCCACATATTCCATCGTCTTCTTGGGCTGCGTGACAATGGCTAACCACCCTGCCTGGTTTTAAAGCTTTTCAAGATCTGTGTTACTGGTATTAATTCTGTTTATATTTATAGCACAACTGAGTCTCTGATTTGCTTAACGCAGTAAGACAGCGATAGACTACCCGTTACAAAGGAACACACAGTACAAAGAGCTCAGCTGCTGGTTGAAATATTCCAATCATAAAAAGTGCTGCTAATTTAGCTAGGAGATAAATACATTAATTGAGAATATTTATGAAGACTTGTTTGTGCAGATGGCCAAAGACAATAAAAGAATGATATTTCCTTACTACATGAGGAGCTCATGTTTATCACAGGCTAGTATGGCAGGTATTTACACTGTTTACTTTCAGCATGTACATTTAGATCTGTAAGTTAGGGCCCTAGACCTTATTTTATCTCATCTGACTTAGGCACTTAACCAAGCTGGGTAAATAAAAAAGCAGAGCTGTCCTATTTCCCTTAAGTAATCAAAGCAGAGGAGCAGGAGGGAGAGAAGGAGAGAGGTCGGGGGGGGAGAGAGAGAGAAACACTTCTGAGAAAAAGCTTTGGTGCCCTGCAATCCAAGTTGCTTTCTAGAGATTAGATACCCAATTCTCCATTGATCAGGGTGATTCAGTTAAGTGCCTGACTTCATGTGGAATGTATCTACATCACCCCTTAGAGTAGCCCTATGGAGAATGGTCTCCTAACTTACTCATCCGAAGTCTGACGATTAAAGTAAGTTGAATGAATAGTCCTCTCCATACCAGAACTGGTAAGAGGGAAATTGTTTTGAGGGTTACCCTTACGTCTAGGGTATTTGTCTCAAGGGAAGAAAAAAGTGGCAAACTTTGGTCCAGTATAACTACCTGGTCCCAATTCTGTGCTTTTGCTAAAAGCAACTTCATATAGCTCAGGAGGGATGTTTGTGAAAAAGGTGCTCTTAAACCACATGTGTGTGATTCAGGTTCGTCTTCTCAGATTGGTTTTCCCATTGCAACCTAGTGCAGCCAGAGGGACATGTGGAGAGGTAGAAAATGCTATTTTCTACTACTTCAGAAATNCTGAAGTATATCTAATTGCAAAACATTATTAGGCACAGTAGAAACTGAAATGGACCACAGGCTTCTCAGTATTATATTTTTCCTACTAGATCAAATGCTCTTTTATAGAGGTTGGATGGCAAGGGCATTTTCAGTGCTGCAGGGTTTAAAATCCAACCATGTCTAGATCATTTTGCAATTTCATTATGTCCTTAAGTAGATGTACTCAATGTGATTATAACAGTTCTGTGCCTTCCATCACCACATATTTTTGGACAAATCATCCATATTTTGCCTGTGATATTTTTTTTTCCAGGCAAATCCTGTGTTGTACAACATTCTCGTTCTTTGTTAACCACGCTCATAAAAGCTCAATCAACCAGCTGTGCAACATAGTATCTCTCCTACTCTAACCTCTGTTTTGGAAGGTTTCAGATACTCAGAGAGGACATATATGCACTCTGAATCCCATTCTGTCATTAAACGCAGTTTTATTCTTTTTTTTGTCTCATGGGTTTTCTATGAGATAAAAATTGATAAATTTAAAATAAAAGCCCATTTTCAATTAAAATGGGGAAAAGTAATGAGATTATTTATAATGTAATTTACAAATATTTATTTAGTTCTTCTTTTTAGTACTCAGAGGAAAGATACTTCTAATTTACCGCACTGTAGCTGATGGTCTACAGACCAAATCTGGTCTGTGGGATGCTTCCATCTGGGTAGAGAAGATGGAGATCAACTGTTCTTTTTAATGCCCAATTGCATCTTTTCACTCCTATTTTTTCAGAATTTGGAAAAAACACCACTCCATACTGCATAGATTGTACTCAAGTTATTCATAATATTCATCCTGGAGAAAAAATAAACTACAATACATCCAAAAGAGCTTGAAAACTCTGGACATATGATTTCACTGCCTTCCTTGTTAATCATGTGATGTGCTGAAACTGAAGTTGGAGGAAATGAAAATCAGGACTATGCAAAAACTGAGTGCAGTGACTCAAAAGGAAAATAGATTAGGCTGAGGGTTTGTTTTGACAGCTTTTCAGGTAAAATTTGGGTCTAATAGGGAATGCAAGAACACTGACTTTCTGTTCCTTGTCCTATCTTGAAAACAGTGTCAAAGAAAGCATTAGCATACAAAGCTTCCTCGCAAACAAAGGCTGGTAAAAATTCAGAAGTCATCATTTGTTCAAGTTAAAGTTAATTCAGAAACCATTTCTGATATTTTTACTTCTCTGTTGGGTAGTGATTAGCAACATGTCAAGAATGGAGGAGGAAGCATTGTATAACCATGCTGAAGGGAGCCAACAACCACTGCAGTTCAGGGCAAACTACGTTCAGCGCCATGCAAGCTGATGCTGATTTAACCTCCCTTATTGTTCCTAACATTGTTCACAATCATATTAAAATATGATAGCATCAAGAGTGCACAGACACCTGCAACGTAATTTCTCTAAATCACTTTACAAATCTGTTCTTATTAGATATCTTTTCTCAGTAGTAATTGGATGGATATTTTAATCATTTCAAGTTATTCTATGTCCCAGTTAATAGAAGTCTTGTAAGGGTATGTTGATCTCAAGGTGTTAGTGCCTAGGAAAGATACAGGTCTGTTTGTTCTAAAAATGACCAAGAATAGCAGAAAACTATAGTGTTTTGATGTACCAAAGTACACAGACCCTGACCTAAGAGTAAGTTCAAATTCATTCCTCCGTGAAGCTTTTATGACTGACCTCCAGCTGTCAAATATGTGGAGGGTTTTTTTTTAATGTGGACACCTGTCAGGAGTAAATGGCTTGAGACTACTCCTTTACTTCACATAATCTACTAAGAACCTCCTCAAATTCGTAACACATGAATGACCTGGAAGAGAGTTGCATGCCATAGTATGTACTGCAACACCCCATCACAGGAAAACTGAGGAACTAACAGCAAGCAACTTTCAGGTACTCACAAATCACACACACACACACACAAAAAAAAAAAAAGGAAAAGAGAAAGTATCATAAACTGAACTACACCACCTTTTATATTGTGACTTCTTTTTGAGTAATACAGAATAAGAAGAATAATGTTCTTGCTCTATGGCTTTCCTTGCAATACATGGGTTTGCGATTACAGAACAGAGGAATCAAAAGCAAACCTACTAGACATTCAGTTGAAGGAAATGGATCAGATCCGGACAACATACAGAGTCTAACAACTTTTTCCCACTCAGATTCTCAAAGAATTCCAGACCCTTATCAAAACTCTGCCTACATACTCCTAGAAACACTGATCTTAAACTGGAGTAATGCTTAAACCAAAACACCACATCGAGAATTGTCATTAAAATTATTTGTCGTCATTGGTATTATTTACTAGGTGAACCCTACAGTGCCAATCCACCCCTCAAAGAAAGACTGCTGCTTATTACGGAAAGAAAAAAGACAATAGATTAACTGTACTGTTACGAATCTCTCTGTTGAGCATGCAGAGTGTGAGGTACTTAACTGGCTGCTTATTGTGTTATCTAGACTGTATGGTACCCAGAGTACATGCAGCCACCACGTTCTCGGTAGCACTCAGTACAAACAGTGAATAGTCATACCCAAGTCATGGGCAGTCTTCTCCTCAATGCCAGAGTGAGGAGTTTTCCTAGATAGCACATCCTTTGGCAAAGAACTCCACATGTTGATCACCAGCAACAGTGGGAGGGAGGATTTGTAAGCAAAGTCTATGGGACCAAGACAACATCAGTAACCTGGAGTTAATACAGATAAAGCCTGGTAAACTGGATGCCTTGAGCCAGCTGGAAACTTGCTGCCTTTCACTGAATAGCATGATTAGCTGCTCCCTTGTTCAATCTCTTTGGTTCTCACCTTCCCCCACTCCATTCTACTTTCCTCGCTGCTCATCCATCCTATGCTGTCCTTCTTCCCTGGCTCCCACTCTTGCCTGTTACTGACCGCTATGCCCAGCCTTTCCCTAGACTGCATATCATTTCAGATGTTGCTTGCAGGTCTCTGATCTGCCATCATGCTTTTGCTGGTTTATGCAATCTTAGTTTTATCACTCCTCTGCTCACACTGAAAAAAAAAACGTAGAGGAGCAAAGAAATTACCAATTATAGCTTCTTCTTATTTATTTCTGTTTGTGTTTCTGTACTCTATTTATCCCTTCTATTTTTTTTGCACAAAGGAAGAACTACATCAAAGTCATAAAATATTATGTTTTGGCATTAAATCACTCGCAAAAGCTATTTATTGCTCTATATAATCTTCTGACATTCATAGAATACCTTAAACAAAACTTCTCAGTCCCTTCCATCTTGCATTACATCTGCTTACTTCCCAAGCAAACAAATCATACTGCCAATGGATGAAGGTCCTAAGTGAATAACTTTTTGGCAAGAATGGAGAGCAAATAAAAAGGTACAAAATTACAGTGGATGAGGCTGTAAGAAGAGGTAGTAATTCAGGGAAATTAGGAAAGGTAGAAAAAGAAGGCAGAGATGCAAAAGCACGGTGAGCTGCATACTGTATTTGCACAAGCTCGTCTAAATGTAACAGTCTTTAGAAGTCTTAAAAATTAGTTTCCAGAGGTAAGATTTTTGCTTGGTTCTGGCCAACCCCCCCCCCCCAAATGTTGTTTTTTAGAAATGTTACTTTCCCAATAAGACTAAAAACAGAAAAAGAAACTATTTCACTGAATTATACCTGTGAAGTACTTTGATATTCTGGTGATGGCTGTTACAGGAAAAGAAAAAAATTGAAAATTTTTATTCACCCCAGGGAGAATTAACCATTTGAACTAAAGAGGAAGGTTATTTCCTACAAATATTTAGCTTGTGAAATGCTCAACTTAAACTCTAATACCGCAAACTTTTCACAAGAGCAGAGCTTCTCTTAAGCTGACCCATTCCTACATGCATTTGAAATTGCAACTACAAGAGGTAAATGGAAAAAAGACCACAGTAAAATATGGCACAACCTTTGCTTCCCAGGCTTGAATTTTACTGCTAAGACCTCTGACTTCCATAGCTGTCACTTCCCACCTCAGCTGTGAGCTTGAGTCTAGTTTTCACTCAAGCAAAACTTGAGTATAGTCAGGACCCTAAATTTTAGGAAAGCAAACTT
>VYZW01053090.1:1825-12804 GCA_013401315.1 Balaeniceps rex
GGATTAAAGAGCCTAGTGATACTGTGAGGACCTACCTGCATCTGGACCTTGGTGGTTCCATCTGCCATAGTCTCTTTGTGGAGAACAGAAGAAAATTGATCTCAAGAGACATTAAGTGAGGTAAAATGATAGGAACCAGGTCAGGGAGTGCAACAGTTTGAAAGAAATCTGAGAAGAGAAGTAGAAGCAGAAGGGAAGAGAGTTGTGTAAGATGAGAATAAGATGGTTAAGAAATGTTAAGCTAGTGTACGAATACATGAAGTACAAACAAATGAAGAGCTCTGAAAAGAAAGGCTTTATTTTTGTCTGGGAAGCAAGCCATATTAGGTGTTGGGGGGGGGGGAAGAACCCCAGAAGTAGAGGGGGATAAGAGGCATGAAGGCAAACCATTTGGAAATACTGATTTGTCCCCCTTTCCTTCCATACCCCACATACTCACAACTCTCTTTTTTTCCTAATGTGGCCTTCTTGGATAATTGCTGGTCCAAAGTTGTTTATATATAGATCTCTCCTCAGGCACTGCTGTGTGCCAGTACGACCATTTCTGGAATTACAAAGTGTAGGAAACTAATTTCTGAATACTTTCATCCATGTGTCCATATCTTAAGTCTGGACATCTGCTTACTCCCAGTGGGTTTTAGGGGATTTCCTCAGCATTTGCTGAAGGTAAATGTTAGACTGTATCGGTGGTAAGTGCATGGAACATGTTCATAGCACCCACCTCTAAGCACCAACTTGAAGTTGTTACATACAGCTTTGCCTGAAATAAATAGAAAACTGTCTCCAAAGATGTTTAGTGTTTTTATATATACACATATATATATTTCTTCTCTTTGTATTTTTATTGCCTTTAACCCATTGAAGAGTTAATACTTGGGGCTGTCACAGGAGGTCACATTGTCTCCTGTCTGTTGCTATAAATATTTCTGTCATAATGACAATCTGAAGTGATAAAATTTGCCAGTTTGCAAGAGTATTCTCAGAGCTCCAGCTATGGGCTAACAATGAGTTTGGTTTAAAAGAAAGAGCGACCCCCAGAATAGCTTGCTTATGATCCTAGTACCGATTCCTGCCCTTGCATGCATGGATGTTTTTTATACTGTGCATTGGGTTTTTTGTCTTCTCTATTTTATATACCTGGAGCCTTTGTACAGGGATTAAAAAAGTGATAACAGCAAAAGTCAAATATGTCACTGCTTTATGTAAAACAGAGTTTTAATATGATGAGCAGCAACACCTAGCCTTTAGGCATGAATGTTCAGCTGCTGAGACTTCAGCATCAAGTACTAATGTGGGCATTCATCCCCACTGCCCTTTCCTGTAGTGATTCCCTGTAACTTATTTACTTTATTAAAGACACCAACTCTAATCTGACAGCATTTGCAATCTGCCAAAGTGTAAAACTGTCAGAAGATACATTTACATTTATAGCAGAATCTGCATAGCTGTACAGGAGGTGAAAATAAGTTGATATAAACCTATGTCAGTGAAGATGGGATTTTGTGTACAAAATCTGGCAAAACAGTTTATCAAATTTTGGGCTGTCCTTGGTGCCGGATGGGAAATGGAAAATTTTATGAGGAAACCAATGACAAAATTTTGAGTCACTTTTTTATAGGACAAAGTACAGGCAGTAAGCTAGCCACTCACGCGTTGAAAGCTTATAGCAAATTGTTATTAATCACTCCCTAGAACATGTTGCTAAATTGTCATTCTTTCGGAGGCTTGCTATATTTTTTCCATGGTGGACCCTGCTTTTCTTCCAAGCTTTGACCTCATTATTTTAAAGCTTTGCTGTCTTGATATAATTGTTGAGACACTCAAAGAAGAAAAAAACAAAGCAAGTGAAAAATCCCAAACAATTTTATGAAATATAAAGATCAGATTTGTGGTTTGGTTTTTTTTTGTTTTTTGTTTTTTTTTTTAACTTCTGGGTATGTTTAGTTTTGTGGGGTTTTCTTCTTTTTTCTGATACCTTCACTAAAGATGAAACCTGGATTTTTGTCACATGCAGTAATAAATGAGTTAAATAATTTGTAATACATGTACTTCAAAATAAAGATTAATGCAATAGGCTCTTTATATTTAAGAGTATTTTGTAAAATAATGTCTTGGGACAAAAAAGTTGAGGGCATCTGAAACAAGTGCAGTGTTGTGCCCCTTTTTGCAATGTAAGAGTTAAAGTAAGGGCAACTTCCATGACATGCCAAATCTCAGGCAGTTTATTATATTTCCAATTGTCTGTTATTTGCTGCCTGTGGACTTTTGCTGCCTGTGGATCAACAAAGATGGAAGAGCCATGTTCTGTGTTTTAGTGCTTCTTCTCTATGCTCGCATTTGGAAAGATGCTACCCTTCGATATTAGTTTATATCCCCCTGAAATATTCCAGTGATACTCATAATATGGGTTGGTATCATGAAGATAACTGCAATTTAAACCTCTGGAAACTAAGAAATAGAACATAATGGTATATATTGCATGGACATATGTTGTCTTTGCAATATAGTGCAGAAACTGCTTGGTGAAACATTTAGTTGGTCGAGGCACATAGTAGTAGTCCTGGGGGATCCTAGCAGGGAGGAGGATGTGGGCGTGACTCAGTGATAATAAGCTATGAAGATGAGGGCTGTTCTGGTAAACTGTATTGCAATGCAGTGTATGATGCTAAATCAGCACGGAGCAGCTCTACCTAATTGTTAATGAATTGGTAATGGACTAATAAGAAGGAAATGTTGGGAAAGGCAATATCTGGCCTGATATTGCAGGCCAGAAAATGGAAGATGAGACACAGGTTTCCTCTCACTTAAAATTGTTGTGAACACTGTGCAATAAAATGCTTCAGATATTAGAATACAGAGCATGTCTGTGAATCCTCCATCTGGTAACATTAGCATGTATAAACTGAATGTTGCACTGTGGAGCCATAAATCCAAATCCATTGTGGTAAATTATCCTGGATGAAGAAGTAACGTGGGAATTACATAGCATCATGGCAGCTTTTTAAATGCAAACTTTGTGAAAATTGCAACTAACAAAATCATAATTAGTTGCTAAAATTACTGTTTCTGTTAAAAGATGTTTAATTCACTGGCAATTTTTTGTCAATGTGTAGCTGGTTTTGCTAGATAGGATTGTGAGTCTTTGCAGAAGGTACAGTTTAGGAAACTGAAACTTTGGAAGACAGGAGATAAAGCATTAACCATCATGCTGACACAGGATGGTCAAACCCTGAATTTACCCACAGTTAGCTTTACTTAAAAGGTTGAAATAAATGTGCTTTATATTGTAATGAGAATTTATGTAAATTTGTTCCAGACTCACTAATTAAGTACCACTTGAAATTAATGATTGTTTTATCCTGAAAGCATATTTATGTTTTTTTCTTTTTGTTGTGGCAGGGGATAGTCCAACATGAATATTTATTAAAACTTTTCAAGTTACTTAACATGTTACACAGTGCTTCTTTATTTATGTCTTTTAGCAATTTGTTTTTCTCTTATCACTTTTAGAGCAGCAATGCATGATAAGATTTTTGTTATGATACTAAGATTGTTTGAGCAAAAACTTTAAACCATGGGCCCCTGAGAAAACAGTGTGGGTTTTGATGTCTTTTTTTTTTTTTTAGATCTGTAGGAGAGGAGTAGGTTTTTGGTTGGTTGGTGTCGTGTCATGTCCCCTCCTCACTGAAGCCTCTGATGTCAGACCATGGGCCTTGAAAACATCTGTGTTTTTTTGATATATGGCTAGATAATGTCATTTATTCACACTTTTCAGTTAGCAGTATTTAACCTCTCAATTTGCAATCCTTTTCATTATAAGAGATGTTTAATGCCATCTGCATTGCTCATGAGGATTATGAGTGTATATTCTTCGGGTGTACTCTCTCTTTGCATGAAAACACTCAGAAATTGCTGCTGAGTTTTCCATAACAAATATCTTAACAAGTGGGGTGACTGATGATAAAACATTCCTGTTTAGTATATGGCCATCTTAAATTTAATAAACCTCCTGAAAATTTAGGCAAATTCTAGATTTGGTAGTGTAATATACTTATCAAGATAGTGCAGGTTTTTTTCAAGACTGCTACAGAGAAAAGATATATTTTAATCTCTGTCCACCATTTTGGAATAGAGATCTTTCTGTATTTTCAATGACTTGATTTTGTTAGAATACTAGGTTAAAATCTGTAAGGAAAGAATACAGTGGGAAAGATTACAAGGGAGTTAGTCGATGTAATGCATAACTTGCATTGGACTGTGCTTTTAAAAACAAAAAGGAAACGCTTTATCTTTTGTCAGACCATTGAGAGGGGACTTTGGTAAGTGGAGGATATCAGAAAATTTTTTTTTCTTTCTGTCCCGAGTACAAAGTATTTACATTGTGTTGCCCATGTAGTCAGCTTTAACAGCTTGTGTTTTGAAAGTCCTTGTTTTCTGCTGTTGGCTTATAGAACCGACTTTATTCATCCAAGCTATTTCATACTGTAGTGAGACTTAAAATCTTTTTTGCTGCTGAGGCGTATAATCTATATCACTGACAGAAAAAAAGGTCTAAGAAATGCATTCCCCAGCTAGCAAAGCAAACAGAAATGTTGTAATGGAACAATGACTTAGAGTGAAATCTAATATTATGCAAATATGTCATTGTCTTGTCTTAACAAAATGCATGCTAAAAAGGTGCTAGATTTTTATTTAAAAATTCTGTGAATGTAGGGTAATACGTGGTTTTTCTGCATTGTTTTTGGACCAGATGGTCTAACAGGTAATCCTGAGGGTATGTCAATACCATCATGCTTGGAGCGGGAGATTGGAGTAGATGAGATCCAAAGGTCTCTTCCAACCTGAATGTTTCTGTGTTGGTGTGTTCCATGCTTGTCGTGGTTTAGCCCCAGTCAGCAACCAAGCACCACACAGCCGCTCGCTCACCCTCCCCCCGCCCCTGGTGGGATGGGGTTGAGAATCGGTAGGTCAAGAGTAAGAAAACTCACGGGTTGAGGTAAGAACAGTTTAATAATTGAAATAAAATAATAATAATAATAGTAATAAAAATTGCAATGAAAAGGAGAACGAGAGAGAGAAACAAAACCGAGGAAAAACAAGTGATGCAACTGCTCGCCACCCACCGACCAACACCCAGCCAGTTCCTGAGCAGTGATTGCTGCCCCCCGACCAACTCCCCCCAGTTTATATACTGAGCATGACGTCATATGGTATGGAATAGCCTGTTGGTCAGTTTGGATCAACTATCTTGGGCTGTGCCCCCTCCCAGTTCCTTGTGTACCTGGCAGAGCATGGGAAGCTGAAAAAGACCTTGACTACGGTAAGCACTACCTAGCAACAACTAAAACATCAGTGTGTTATCAGCATTCTTCTCATACTAAATCCAAAACACAGCACTATGCCAGCTACTAGGAAGAAAATTAACTCTATCCCAGCCAAAACCAGGACAACGCTTCATGCTATCATCCTCTCTCAGTGATTGTTAACACTATGTGTTGTAAGTAGTTCACTTAGGAAGGCCAATGGAGAATGGAGTTCAAGAGGTAGAGTTTTACCTCTGGATGCAGCATGGACATGATCCTGCCTACATCAGATGCACTCTGAATAGTCCAGCCTTCCAAAGGAGTCCCAGCAAGCCTCACAGTTTAGTGTTCTCTTGTCATACCTCAGTCATGTTGTTAAATGGCTGATGAGTGCCAAGCAGCATAAATCCCTGTGGAAATATATATATTGTAGAAGGATATGATGTGGGGCTGTGGACACTATAGGCTTGGACCATGCGCTCTTGTATGGCTTTAGATTTGAAAGAATTTCTTGGATGTAGTAGTATGAAATACTGGTGATCTAGGTCTGCAAGTATTTAAGCATTGTGTGGAAGCATAGCTTCAGTGAGTCTTCATGTGGGCACTTGCTTTGGTGGGTGGGACAGGTGAGACAGGACTAGACTTCTAAGATGTATATTGACGTTGTGGAGTCTCAGGCAGCTGGTAAAGGGTCATCAGCAAAATATTGTGCCAAGATAACACAAGTGCTTTCCCATGAACTTTACCTTTCTCCTTCCCCCTGATAATTGGTACAGCATGGGCTGTACGATAGAAGGGATGCTGTCTCTGGCTTGGTTACAAAGATATAGCAAGCAAGAGACAACAGGAAATACCATTAGCAAGGTGTTTTTGCACAGCAGAGGCAGACCAACAGGAGCTGATCCAATCCTCCAGTATCCTGGGACTGAAGGACCCTTACCTTCCCTTCTTCTCAAGCTTAAGCTGCAGATTGCAGTGGAGCTGTGCAGGTCTCCTAGGCAGGACCCTGCTACTGCTACCTCCTTCTTCTCTTACAGCAACTTGTTTGAATCTTCTGGCTCAAACTTCTTGACATTTATATTTCTATTCAATGTAAATTTTTATGTTGTTGTGTGAAGTAACGGACTTAAGCATTGGCATACCAGAAAGATGCAGGTGTCTCAGGGAGGTTGGACTGGGCCAGCCCACTTGACATGGTACATCTAGTTCTAAGTTTTATGACACTAATTCAAGGTGACGCACGTGTTCTCCCAGCACAGTTCTGGTTGGGAGACTCAGTGCTGCCTGCTCAAAGACTGGCCTCTGCGTCCCAGGACTCCAAAATCGAAACTGATTACCGTTGCAAGGAGTTTGGGAAAGCTTTTGGCACAGGCTAGCACAGGTAATGCTGTCTCTAAACTGAGGATATTAATATTAATTGGAGTACATTATTCATGCATTTGTGATCAGGTTAACCTGATGGACAATTTTTTTTTTTGAGTTGCACGATAAGAAGGTGACAATACTTGTTTTTTCTTATTTGAATTTTTCAAATCTACAGAAAGAAAAACCTCCATGACTTACAAGAATAATAAGAAGAATATGAATGCTATTTCAGTATTAAAGTTTGAAATAAACCTCCGTAAAGATTTTGTTTGCCAGAGTACTGCCTGACTGAACTCTGTTTCTGCTCATTCTTGTCGTCTTGTACTTTTACATAAAATCTTCATAAACTAAATGTGTCTTCCACGTGAATAAAGTTGTTAGAAGTATTCACTGATGTGATTAGGCAGAAAAATGATGGAAATATGTATATTTGATAGAAAGTGTAGTTAATACGGGGCTCAGGGGAAGTAAGTGGATGAAGCTGGGAATATATGGTGAATATTTATACTTTCCATTGTTAAGCTTTTTCATTTAAAGAGAAAAAGTTGAATATCTATTTGGTCACAGATTGTAACATAACTACCCAGCAAACTGATGCACGCAGTCATTATTTAGCCTCCTGTATTGCTGCAGCTGTCTATGAAACTAAATAAGGAAAAATATTTTCAGGCACTATTTTAGTACTACTGGTCAATCAGGTCAATATTGAAACCATGTTGTGTTTATTAGGGTCTTCAAAGCTCCTAAATCTACTGTTTTCCTGTCAGTGTAGTGGTTTCAACCACAGTTGGAAGGGATTATTAAGACAGTCTGTAGGCACATTTTTAATGTGGAAAAATATTTCTACGTCACTTGTAGTTGTCCTCATTGGGATAGCAGATGTAATTTCTTGTTTGCATTACTGCACATTTCAGGTGCAGTAAAGAATTAACATTTTGTACAAGGGATGGTTTACCAAAGAAAAATATTAGCCCTGTGATACTCTCTTTAATTCATCCCTCACTTCATGCTTACAAATATTAAGCATTGGTTTATTTTTATTCTGTGTATGCAAACATACGTACAGATGTAAATACATACATATAATGTATGTATATGTGTATATAACCACACGTTTACCTCTTTTTCAGCCACAGAGAGGGCTGAAGAGAGTAACGTTAAAGCTTACTGCAAACATTTTGCTGGGAATGTTTGCTGTTGAATAAAGTCAAGGCTTACTGTGTGCGGTACACCCACTGGGTATTTAGCTCTGTGAGCATGAAGTCACTCAGCTAAAGTTCTGATTAAATCCTTTTTACTTTTCCTAAAACTCTTCATGTTTGCTGATATTTAAATTACTAGATACAGTGTCGGTGGACTCCGTTCTACAATGGCACACATTGATCGTGTTAACTGCTGCGTAGACGTTCACTTGTTGCTGTGGTAACTCAGTTCTGAGGAGCAGGAGACAAGAACAGGGAGGCCTTTGCATAACAGTGGTTTCCAGTTTCCTGGTGATGCCGACTGTGTACCAATACCAACGCAAAATGAATATTCCTTAAACTGCACCACTGATGTGCTAGAGATCATACTCATTTAAGAGAGAAATGGGAAATTTGACTTCCTAGAAATTCCAACTGTGGATTTTGGATTTCAATTTCTTAGACTTAAATGCAACACTGCTTTGCCTTTTGCTTGCTTAAAGACTGAAGTTCCCACGGGGAGGAATTTCTGGCACCGAGTGATTAGGTATTGTGTTGGGTAGATTTAGCAGGCAAATACACCGTTCAATCAGAAGGCAATCAAAAGGTCTGTGATGTTACTGCAGCCTCTTTAGCTTGAGGTGCTTAAAAAACAAAGTATTAACTGAATTTTCAAAAAGAAACTTAAAAACCCTGAAGATTGATACCCCTTATTGTTGTTCCTCAAGTTGTGACAAAATGCTGCTTGCTTCTATGCGTCGGTATTGCTAAACACTTAGATTTGCCTTCATTGTGGATGCAGGATGCGTAAGTGCTATTGTAACCTCTTTCTGTAAGTTTGGTTTGACTGTTTGCAAAGACAGTGGCTAAGATAATGTTAATGCAGAAAGCTGCCTTTTCAAAATGAACACTACTAGATCATTCTTTAACAATGTGTGCATTTTTCAAGTATAACCCGTCAGTGCCAATGAAATTGCTTTGTATTAGTGTAGTTTAGTTTTGAGTCTTTTTAGATTAAAGTTGATAAGCATGTAGGGGGCGTTGTCAGAAGACTTGCTGGAGCTGCAAGATACGCAGTTATGAAAATAATTACACAGGAAAATATTTTTAAAAGAATAAATAAATGTAAATTATAAAATTACAAATTATTGGAATTATAAATTAAAAATAAACTATTACAGTAATTAAAATTGCATAAGCAGATGAAATCATTCTTCTATGAAGAATGCACAAGAACAAAGAGAGTATTAATCAGAAAGAGTCTTGTAGCACTTGCTTATAGGTATGGGAAATTGCAATATCCAGCCCATTGAAAGAGCCATAAGTACTGTCAAACTAGAAGACTATGAAACTTAAAGCAAGAGGTAATGACAATTTGAATGATATCTGAAACACCACAGGAGGTATGGATGCCAGTGGTAGCAATGAAGCTTTGTTGGAAAGAAATACTTAGGCCTGGTGAAGGTAGCCTCTGTTGTAGGGGTGGCTGAAGGCAGAATATGAGAGAGCAAGTGTAATGTTAAACGAAAAGAATTCCAAAGGACTAAGAAAGATTTATATTCGGTTTCATTATAAAATTCAAAAGCAAGACAGAAAACATTCAGAACTGTGGTCTTTGACTTCTGTGGTAGGAAGAGAGAACGTTTTTTGTGTTAACTGATATGTTTGAAAAAATCATGCCAGCCCTTCTTTAGGGCTAAAGTAGAAGTGGTGGCTCTACAACTAAGTACAGTTGAGAACAGTTGTTCTGAACCTTTCTTAGTAATGTTAATCCATGTTACAGTTTCAGTGAAAAGGAGGTTTGAAGCTGTGCAACAGAGAGAAATATTAACAAAGGGAGTGGCGGTAAGTTTGTTAGCCTTTGTAAGAAAGACAGACAGGTAGTTATTGCTTGTGCAACGCTGAGAATTGTTTGTGTTCCTACATCGTCACAGCAGCAGCAGTACTTTATTTTTTTCCCTTCTTTTTGCCAGCAGCTCATTTATTTTTAATTTTTTTTACCTGCCAGCAGGTAGGTCAGTCTAGATTGTAATTCCAGTGTAGCTGTAAGACAGCACCTCAGAAATAAATCATCTGTGTATGAAAAACTCACTTGGACATTTAACACTAGCAGAAGTAGCTTGTTATAAAAAATATCTAAATTAAACTTCCATAATGTATATAGATATTAGAACAACAAAGAGCCATTATAGTAATAGATAGGTATATTATATAGGAACAGGTTACAAAAAATTCTCACATCAATAGGGAAAAATTCCTGGGCTGATGAAAATAGAATCAGTGAGTTTGGTTTCATACTTCTATTAATCTTTAAGAACTTTCTGGAGGAAAGCTTGCATTATTTGAATTATCATATGTATTAAAATATTTACACATTAATAAAAGTTAATGCTTTCTACACTATTTCTTTACCACATGATAGTATAAAACACTGTGAAAATTTATCTCTGGGAGATTTCAGGAGATTTCAGCTTTAATATTAACTTGGTTCAAAAGATTTTGCTGGCCTCTGCAGCTTATTCATTATGCCTACTTCTAAGAGGATAAAACTGATTAACAGATTAGTAATAACTTAGTATTTTGGTAAGATTAGTAGCAACATGGACATGTTTTTTCCTTTATATACAAAAAGGGTTCTAGGACTGAAAATGATCTCCTGTGGGTTTGTCTGCTCACACGGACAATCGTATCTTTTAACTTGTGTCATGAATTTGTCACACTTGACTTTTAAGAAGATTGGGCTTTCTGTCCCTGGGGCTTTAGTTGGAAAAACTATCCAAAAGATAAATTTCTTTGAAGCTAAGGAATCCTCTTTAAATATGCATCCTGATTCTCTTCCTAGTCACCTGATACTCGCTTCTGTTAGGTTGTATCTTGGTTTTATACTATCNTTGTTCTTTTTCCTTCTGTTCTAGATCTTGATATATGTGTAAGCTGCCATTATTTTATCTTTCAGGTTCATTGAGACAGATTAACCAAACAAAGCTTAGTCTCATCCCATAAGATACACTACCCATTTCCTCCATCATACTAGTTTTATCTTCTTTCCATCTAATCAATTTGATAATTTATTGATTGATTGATTGATTGACAGTGGAGTGTAGGTGTTATGCATCATAACCACATTGAA
>VYZW01053091.1:1195-19810 GCA_013401315.1 Balaeniceps rex
AGGTCTAGCTTGTTTGGACACACAAGAATTTCATCAGTTTCTACAAAGTTCATTATGTCACTTTTAATTTTTACTCTTCATATAAAGACAGGATTAGCATAATTACTCTCAGGGGACTAAATAACATCCTTGATGTTATACATCAATTTTTGAATTTTTTCCAAGCTTGAGTCTCTCTGAATTTAAGAGTTGATATTCAGATGTGTAAACAATGCCAGGGTTATCACAATTTGTTGCACAGCTCTAGTTCAGAATGTAGTAATACCATCAAGATGAAATAAAATAGCAAACGTATAAGGCAAATATGAAAATTCCAAAATCCGCATCACATTGGAGAAGTTGGTGACTTAAGCAGTTATTGTGTCATTAACTAGGCCATTCTAGTTTTCATTCATTTCTTCAGGGATTTTTCATACTGTCTGTTCTTTTCCTCTTTGACTTCAGCCCTTGGCCACTTTCTTTGCACTAAAATATATTTTATTCACAATGATTTTTCTTCTGTTTTTTTTTTGTGTACATATACTCCAAAATAAATGCATTTTCAAGCTTATTTTCTTGTCTCAGAAAATCAAAGGGAATCTTATTATTGATATAGGTGGGTGCAGAGATAGACTACAATTGCTTCACAGCGACATATGAGAGAACTTAGTTAACCACTCTTCTAAGCTGTGTAACAAGAAAGTGCCAGATGAGCTTGCCGAAAAAACAAACTCATAGATACTTAGGGCACAATTCAAGGTGCAGTGAACAAAGAATCAAAATCATAAGACTAACTTTTAGCTGAGATTTCAGCAGTCTCTCAGGAATACCTTTTGCATTTCTATGTTTTTCCTAAAGCAGTCTTGATACTGACACATGGCTTTTAAAGTACTTGCCAAAGTAGTTCATTATGTTACTAATATTACTGTGTATTCCAATAGCACAGAGGAGTCCTCAGGATAGGCAGCATTCAAGAGCTTACAGTTTAAAATAGACCAGAATAAGGNTTTCTCCTTGCATCAAACCCATGATTGAAATTAATGATATAAGTAGAAATAAAACAAAAAAATCCAGCAGAACTTTTGCAAGAAGCAGTGTTCCCTTCGCCCACTACCAACAGACACAAACTCTGCCGAAGCAGCCCTTCTTCATCCCCGCATGGTGACAATGCACAAGGAGATCTGAGATTTCACCCATCTTTTCTTATTTTTCCCACAGAACTTCTTTGCTACTGATTTATTACTGTGAGAAAGAAAAAATGCATGTGCATCAGGACTTTTTTTTTTAGCAAGGCAGTCATATTCAGAAATAGAATAAGGTATATCTGTTGATCCATCTGAAGCTCACTCCATCTCACAGTTAATGAGAATGCTCTTCTTCTTCTCTATTAACCTCCTTCAGCATTTAGTCATGTTCTGATATCAAGTAAAGTGATTTAAAGCTCTTTAAAAAGGGCAATTTACCAATAAGTCTGCAGAGCACACACGACAAAATTCTGTCCAAGACAACAAATTTAGATTCTTTCCATAGAGCACTAAAGCAGGTAGACTAGCAAAACAGAATTGCTCTTACAGACCCAGGGAAAAAAAAGAGAGGGAGAGCAAGGAAAGGGAGGGAGGAAGAAAAGAAAAAAAGCAATTAAGCTAATGCAAGTTGGGTATCACAAGGTTATAGATATTTCAAGAGCTGAGCAATTTACCGTCTGGAAAGGGAGAAGAGCTCTTGCATAAAATGTCCCCCAGTTCAGATTTATTATGCTTTTACTTGCGTTATATGTGATACAATTAGCAGGAGGTGCCAATAAGGCATTCTCTCAAGGACGTGGTCATTCCATACCATCTGTTATTAATTGCATTGTCCTTTCCACAGCTAGCTGGAGGGGAAAAAGTTCTCTGAGAATCACCTGCAAATTCTGACTGTATGATGACTGGAATTTAAAAATATCTAACCAGAGTATGCGGATAGATGAAGAGTACCAGAGCAAAGCTGCTTCTCAAAAATCAAAGAAAAAAATGCATAAATGTAAGGCCCCAGTGTAATGTAGATTCAAGTTGCATTGATTTTTTTTAGATTTTCAACTACAGTGATAGCTACCCTGTAAAAATATATTGCAGGAATGAAGATGGAACAATTAAAGCCGGCCACTGGAAATATAGCTGCAGTGTATATGCTTTGTTGGAGACGTGGATGTTTTAATGAATTTTCATTTGCATGTCCCCTATGCAGCTCATAAAATCAGGAATCAAAGATAATAAAGATTGACTGCTCCTTTCTTGTTTTTTGTGGAGAGGAGGGAAGAAAAGGAAGGAGAAATATAAATGAGACTCTAACCCAGCAACATCATTTTATTAAGCTGTTAGTGAAAATACATTGTGGAATTTTGTTAACAGTATGTATATTGTACCTTTTTGGTTACTTGGGTCTAGATAGTATGGAGTGCTTAGATATCTTAAAAAGGAATGCAGGCTAAGCTTCCTATTAGAAAAAAAAATCCTTTCCCATATGTCTTGGCTTAACCCCGGCTGGCAACTAAGCACTACACAGCCACTCGCTCGCTTCCCCCTACGGGGATGGGGAGAGAATTGGAAAGGTAAAAGTGAGAAAACTCGTGGGTTGAGATAAAGGCAGTTCAATAGGTAAAGCAAAAGCCATACACCCCAGCAAAGCAAAACAAGGAATTCATTCACTGCTACCCATTGGCAGGCAGGTGTTCAGCCATGTCCAGGAAAGCAGGGCTCCATCACGCATAACAGTTACTTGGGAAGACAAAATGCCACCATTCCAAATGTCCCCCCCTTCCTTCTTCTTCCCCCAGTTTTAAATGCCGAGTATGACACCATATGGTATGGAATAGCCCTTTGGTTATTTGGGGTCAGCTGTCCCAGCTGTGTCCCCTCCATACAAAGCTTGTGGACCCCTCAGTTTCAATACAGTAATTTAACTGTAAAATATATGATACCAAACATGAAAACATTTCAGATAGAATTAGTAAAATGTGTATTATGCAGTAAAAATTTCCAGGATTCTGATTCTTTTCTTAAAAGTGCTGAATCCTTTTAAAAGTCATGGGTTTCAGTGCAAATTGAGCGGGGCTGTCATTAGAATTAGGAGCACAGAGCAGACCATCACAGCAAGGCCAAACAAAAAGATTATACATAGGAGAAAAAGAGGGAGGTGAGGCCTTGTTTGAGTTTATATATTCTTAGTTGCTTTTTGACATCATATATCAAACAAGCAGGTCTAAAGCAGGAATTTGAATTGCACTGCAGATGAAAAGCTGTGAGATATGAGGAGGAATTTGAGGGAGCAGGATGAAGTTGCTTGACCTACAGGAAAAAACCAATGTTTTTCATGTGTAGAAGTCAGTATAAAGAAGACATATATATAAAAGATTATGATCAAAGTGCTTAACTGTAAAGTCTCTACCCTATAAACATGAACATGCAAAACTGAGAAGAAGAAACAAAGAAGTATGATGCTTTCAGAATACAACACAGAAGTGGGACTGGTCTGGCTTATGATTTTCATACATATTCCCCAACCAGTATTAGGGTGTCCAGCTTCCCAACAGTGTAGAAGTTTGTATTTTATATTAAATATGTAAAGTCCCAAAATCTCCCCTTTATGTTCCAGAAACTAACATACATGGTGCCTGGTGATCCACCTTCTCAACCATTTTGCCTCTTATTTAGGCCCTGAACTTAAGTGTTAGCATAGCTAGCCTTTTGCTTCAGAAAATTTTTATATACTGTGTTCTTCAAGTAATGTTTCAAAAGACTAATTCAGGACTTTAAACTTAGATAATGAATACTGCAGTGCTTAAATTATCTGTGTCATATTTCTACACGTACATTAAATCAAATAAATGTGGCTGAGTTTGTATCCAAAACCATACAAGTCTGTGAAATCCTTACACCATTTGTTTTCTTTGTAAACTGTTTGTTCTTCCTCCTAGGAGGACCATGATAGGCCATAGCAAATTAGGAGTGAAATTTCATGTCATCTTTGTATTTTCCATTAAACAAAGGAATATTTCTATACTGTTGCTACACTTTTAAAAAAGCAACCAAAGAAAACAACTTTATCCTCCTTAAAATCAGGCAAAAGTGTCTTTCAGTCCCTCTCAGGGGTACAACCTCTTCCACTTTAGAGCTGTTCCCAGCCTGAGTGTCTTTCTCCACATTCATCAGGAAGCCTTTTATATCTAAGTGGATTCCTATTTTCGTTACTTATTTATCCCACCAGGCAGGGCTAGCTGCCCTTTGCATCCTTATAAATGCCATCCTAAATTAGCTTTTCTGAAATTGTTAAAGAAAGCATGCTCTGTACTAGAGGCGTACATCTACTTCTCTGTAGCTGACTGAAGCTTGGTTGGTATTAGGACTGAATTACAAGCTTCTGCCACTTAAGTAACTATGTGCAACACCAAAAATCCATAGAAGTCTGCACTGCTCTTGTTCAAAAATGAGATGCACAACTGAAGGTCGCACAAACCTAACACTGCATACAGAGCTGTGATTACAAAGATAGTATTTTAGTTACCTAATGACCCTGGTATTGGTAAGAAGCTCATTTGAAATGGAAGCCATGATCTCACCATCCCACGTAGAAACCAAAGGAGAAGCAGAATATTTGCCCCAGGTATTGGCAAAGATTTTTCACCAGATCTATCAAAATCTATGTCTTTTCCCCCATGTACATTGACAGCCATGTCAAAAATACTAGTAGGCTGGTAGAAGAAAAAGGAAGAGCAGAGCAAACTGTGTTAATCAGTTGCAGTGAGCAGTTGCAAATTGAGTCATATTTTCTTTCTTTTGAAAAGTTAAACTATGTTTGGTCTTCCAAATCAGAGAATCATAGAATCAATCATAGAATCATAGAACCATACAACCAGAGAATGGCTTGGGTTGGAAGGGACGCTTAAAGATCTACAACAAACCAGGCCTGCTAACAACAGATGGGGTGCACCTTTCTCAAAGGGGGTAAAGGATCATAGAATCATAGAATCATAGAATCATAGAATGCTTTGGGTTGGAAGGGACCTTTAGAGGTCATCTAGTCCAACCCCCCTGCAGTGACCAGGGACATCTTCAACTAGATCAGGTTGCTCAGAGCCCTGTCCAACCTGACCTTGAATGTTTCCAGGGATGGGGCCTCCACTACCTCTCTGGGCAACCTGTTCCAGTGCTTCACCACCCTCAGTGTAAAAAATTTTTTCCTTCTATCTAGCCTAAATCTACCCTCCTTTAGTTTAAAACCATTACCCCTTGTCCTGTCACAACAGGCCTTACTAAAAAGACTGTCCCCATCTTTCCTATAGGCCCCCTTTAAGTACTGAAAGGCCGCAATAAGGTCTCCCCGCAGCCTTCTCTTCTCCAGGCTGAACAGCCCCAACTCTCTCAGCCTGTCCTCGTAGGAGAGGTGCTCCAGCCCTCGGATCATTTTTGTGGCCCTCTTCTGGACCCGCTCCAACAGGTCCATGTCCTTCTTGTGCTGAGGGCTCCAGAGCTGGACGCAGTACTCCAGGTGGGGTCTCACCAGAGCAGAGTAGAGGGGCAGAATCCCCTCCCTCGACCTGCTGGCCACGCTTCTTTTGATGCAGCCCAGGATACGGTTGGCCTTCTGGGCTGCAAGCGCACACTGCTGGCTCATGTCCAGCTTTTCATCCACCAGTACCCCCAAGTCCTTCTCCGCAGGGCTGCTCTCAATCCCCTCATCTCCCAGCCTGTATTGATATCGGGGGTTGCCCCGACCCAGGTGCAGGACCTTGCACTTGGCCTTGTTGAACCTCATGAGGTTTGCACAGGCCCACCTCTCCAGCCTGTCCAGGTCCCTTTGGATGACATCCCGTCCCTCAGGCGTGTCAACTGCACCACTCAGCTTGGTGTCATCTGCAAACTTGCTGAGGGTGCACTCGATCTCGCTGTCTATGTCATTGATGAAAATATTAAACAGCACTGGTCCCAGTACGGACCCCTGAGGAACACCACTTGTTACCAGTCTCCATTTGGACATCGAGCCGTTGACCACTACCCTCTGGTTGCGACCATCCAACCAGTTCCTTATCCACCGAACAGTCCACCCATCAAATCCATATCTCTCCAATTTAGAGAGAAGGATGTTGTGGGGGACCGTGTCGAAGGTTTTTCAGAAGTCCAGATAGATGACATCCATTGCTCTTCCCCCACTGATGCAGTTATTCCATCATAGAAAGCCACTAGGTTAGTCAGGCAGGACTTGCCCTTGGTGAAGCCATGCTGGCTGTCTCGAATCACCTCCCTGTCCTCCCTGTGCTTTAGCATTGCTTCTAGGAAGATCTGTTCCATGATCTTTGTGTGAGAGTTAACAGGGCTCATAGGAAGAGATTTAAATTAGATTTGAAGTGGGAAAGGGGTAAAACCAGGCTCCCTAGAGATAAGCCTGGGGTGGCACACCAATATTTGAGAGATGGTGTGCTAGTCAGGTCCTTCGGTCTGCTCCGCAATGCACTGAGTACACTGGAGCACATTTGAAATATCTTTATACTAATGCATGCAGCATAAGGAATAAACAAGATCCGCTAGAAGCTTTGGCCCAGACCCAGAGCTATGACATCATTGGCATAAATGAAACCTGATGGCATGAGTCCTGTGACTGGTGTGCTGTGATGGACAGTTATAGGATCTTCAGGAGAGATAGGCAGGGCAGGCGAGGCAGCAGGGTGGTGCTGCACGTAAGGGAGGGCTTGGATTGTATGGTGCTTACAATTAGTGATGATACAGTTGAGAGCCTCTGGGTAAGGATAAAGGTGAAAGCAAATAAAACGGATGTTGTTGTGGGAGTCTACTATCGACCACCCAGCCAGGATGATGATACCAATGAATTATTCTACAAGGAATTAAGGGATATCTCTAGATCAGCTGGCCTTGTCCTTATGGATGATTTTGACTTCCCAGACATCAACTGGGAATATCATACAGCAGACACAAACAGGTCCAGGAAATTTCTGAAGTACGTTGAAGAAAACTTCTTGGTGCAGGTACTAAGGGAGCCAACTAGGAAAGGTGCCCTCCTAGATTTGTTGTTTGTAAACAGAAAAGGACTCATGGATGAAATGGCGATCAGTGGATGTCTTGGTCACAGTGACCATGAAGGAGCTGAATTTCAAGTCGTCGGCAATAGGAGAAAAACCACCAGCAAAACTTCAACCCTGGATATGGGGTGAGCAGACTTTGGGCTGCCAAAGGAGCTAGTTAGTAAGGTCCCCTGGGAATTGAACTTGTTGGGGTCCGTGAATGTTGGTCACTTTTTAAGAGTCATCTCTTAAGAGTGCAGGAGCTGGCAATTCCAAAGTGTTGGAAGTCAAGCAAGCAGGGCAGAAGAATGGCTTGGCTGAGCAGGGATCTTCTTCTAGAACTTAGGCGGAAAAGGAAAGTGTATGGACATTGGAAGCAAGGACAGATGACATGGGAGGACTACAGAGATGCTGTTCACCATTGTAGGGAGAAAATTCATGCGGCCAAAGCTCAATTAGAGTTCAAGCCGGCCAGCGCTGTGAAGGACAACAAAAAGGGCTTTTTTAAATATGCTAACAGCAAAAGGAGGATCAGAGATAACATTGGGCCATTGCTTGACAGGGTCGGTCACCTCACAAATAGGGATGTGGACAAAGTGGAGACAGCCTTCTTCACCTCTGTCTTCAGATGATGGGCTGTGGGACTCCCAGAGCCCTGTGCTGGAAGACCATTCCTAGGGGGATGATAAACTCCCAGCAGCCCCTGAACTTGTTCAAGACTTGTTGCTCCAGTTGAGTGCACATAAGTCTATGGGGCCTGATGGGATTCATCCCAGGGTACTGAAAGAGATGGCTGATGTCATCACGGGACCTCTCTCCATTATTTTTCACTGGTCTTGGGAGTTTGGAGAGGTCTCAGTCTACTGGAAGCTGGCAAATGTTGTCCCAGTTTTCAAGAAGGGCAGGGAGGAAGACCTTGATAATTACAGGCCTGTCAGTCTCACTTCAGTGCCTGGTAAAATTATGGAGAAGGTTATTCTGGGAGTTACTAAAAAACACGTGAGAGGCAATGCAGTCATTGGCCATAGCTGGCACGGGTTCACAAGGGGAAAGTTCTGCTTAACTAACTTAATTTCCTTTTATGACAAGGTCACCCATCTAGTTGACCAAGGGAAGCCAGTAGATATGTTATTCTGGGATTTTAGCAAAGTTTTTGATACTGTCTCTCACATTATCTTTCTGGACACAATGTCCAGCATACAGCTAGAAAAGTCCATAATATGATGGGTGAACAATTGGCTAACAGGTCAGGCTCAAAGGGTTAAGTAAATGGGGTTACGTCAGGCTGGTGGGAGCCACCAGTGGGGTTCCCCAGGGCTCAATTTTAAGGCCAGTGCTCTTTAATATTTTTATTAATGATCTGTATGCAGGAATCGAATGTATGTTAAGTAAGTTTGTCAATGATACTAAACTAAGAGGAGCTGTGGAATCTCTTGAGGGTAGAGAGGTCTTACAGAGAGATCTGGATAGACTAGAGACTAGGGAAATCATCAACAGTATGAAATTTAACAAAAGCAAGTGCCGGGTTCTGCACCTGGAATAGGGTAATCCTAGTTATACATATAAAATGGGGGACAAGAGGCTGAAGAACAGCCCTGTGGAAAGAGATCTGGGTGTTCGGCTTGATGGAAAGTTGAATATGAGTCAACAGTGTGCCTTGGCAGCCAAAAGGGTCAAGCGCGTCCTGGGGTGCATCAAGCACAGCTAGCTGGTTGAGGGAGGTGATTGTCCTACTCTACACCGCACTGGTGCGGCCCCACCTCAAGTCCTGTGTGCAGTTTTGGGCACCTCAATATAAGAAGGACATCAAACTATGAGAATGTGTCCAGAGGAGGGCAACCAAGATGGTGAAAGGCCTTGAGGGCAAGACTTACAAGGAGTGGCTGAGGTCAGTTGGTTTGTTCAGCTTGCAGAAGAGAAGGCTGAGGGGTGACCCCATCGCAGTCTGCAACTTCGTCAAGGGGGGAAGCAGGAGGGAGGTGCTGATCCCCTCTCTCTGGTGACCAGCAACAGGACACAAGGAAATAAAATGAAGCTGCGTCAGGGGAAGTTCAGATTGTACCTTAGGAAAAGGTTCTTCACTGGGAGTGTGGCCGGTCACTGGAACAGGCTCCCCAGGGAAGTGGTCTCAACACCAAGCCTGTCGGAGTTCAATGAGCATCTGGACAATGCTCTTAGTCATATGGTTTAGTTATAGATAGTCCTGTGAGGAGCAGGAAGTTGGACTCAATGATCCTTATGGGTCCCCTCCAACTTCAGATGTTTTATGATTCTATCGTCATCTCATCTAACCCTCCTGCCATGGGCAGGGACATCTTCCACTAGATCAGGTTGCTAAAGCCCTGCCCAACCTGACCTTGAACATTTCCAGGGATGGATGGGGCTTCCACAACTACTCTGGGCAACGTGTTACAACGTCTCAACACTCTCCTAGTAGAGAATTTCTTCCTTATATCTAATCCAAACTGCTGCCTTTTAGTCTAAAACCATTACTCCTTCTCCTATCACTACAGGCCCTGGTAAAAAGTCTCCCTCCATCTCTCTCATAAGCCCCCTTTAAGTATCGAAAGGCCCCAATAAGGTCTCTCTGGAGCCTTCTCTTCTCCAGGCTGAACAACCCCATGGGAGAGGTGTTCCAGCCCTCGGATCATTTTCGTGGCCCTCCTCTGGACCTGCTCCAACAGGTCCATGTCTTTCTTGTGCTGGGGACCCCAGAGCTGGATGCAGTACTCCAGGTGGGGTCTCACAAGAGTGGAGTAGAGCAGGACAATCACCTCCCTTGACCTGCTGGCCACGCTTGTTTTTATGCAGCCCAGGATATGATTGGCTTTCTGGGCTGCAAGCACATATTGCCAGCTCATATCCAAATTTTCATCCACCGCTATCCCTAACTCCTTCTCTGCAGGACTGCTCTCAATGCATTCATTGCCCAGTTTGTACTGATACCGGGGATTGCCCTGACCCATGTGCAGGACCTTGCACTTGGCCTTGTTGAACTTTATGAGGTTTGCATGGGCCCACCGCTCAAGCCTGTCAAGGTCCTTCTGCATGGCATCCCTTCCCTCAAGCATGGCAACTGTGCCACTCAGCTTGGGGCACTTAATCCTACTCTCTGTGTCATTAAGAAAGATATTGAATAGTATTGGTCCCAATATGGACCCCTGAGAGACACCACTTGCTACTGGCTTCCACTTGGACATTGAGCTGTTGACTGCAACTCTTTGCGTGTGGCCATCCAGCCAATTCCTTACCCATTGAATAGTCCATCCATCTAACCCATATCTCGCTAACTAAGCAATGAGGGTGTTACATGGGACCATGCCAAAGGCCTTAGAGAAAGCAAGGTAGATGACATCAGTTACTCTTTCCTTATCCACCAACACAGTCCATTGTAGAAGGCCACCACATTAGTCAGGCATGATTTGCCTTTTGTGAAGCCATGCTGGCTGTCTCTAATCACCTCCCTCTCATCCGTATGCCTTGACATAGCTTCCAGGAGCATCTGTTGCATGATCTTACCAGGCACAGAGGTGAGGCTGAATGGCTGGTAGTTCCCAGGGTTCTCCCTTTTACCTTCTTTTAAAAAAACAGGGTGTGATGTTTCCCTTATTCCACTCACTGGGGACTTCACCTGGCTGCCATGACTTTTCAGATATGATGGAGAGTGACTTAGTAACTACATTTGCCAGCTCCCTCATGACCCTAGGATGCATCTCATCAGGTCCCATGGACTATGTTCAGGTTCCTCAGATGGTCTCGAACCTGATCTTCTCCTACAACGGGTGGGACTTCACTCCTCCCATCCCTGCCCTGAGATTCAGGCACTCAAGAGATGTAGGAGGAGCGATCACTAGTGAAAACTGAGGAAAAGAAGTTGTTGAGTACCTCAGCCTTCTCTATGTCTGTTGTCAACAGATCCTGTTTCAGTTATTGGGGGGGTACAATTTTTTTGTCTTCCTTTTCCAACTAATGTACCTGTAGAAGCCTTTCTTATTATTCTTCACATCCCTTGCCAAATTTAGCTCCAGCTGTGCCTTGGCTTTCCTAATCCCATCTCTACACCCCCCAGCAGCATCACTACATTCTTCCCAAGATGGATGTGTGTCCCTGCTTCCACTGTCTATGTATTTCCCGTTTGTCTTTCATTTTGACCAGGAGGTCCTTAGTCATGCTGGTCTCCTGCCTTCCTTGCCTGATTTCTGCACAGGAGAATCAAGAGGTCTTGTGCTCTAAGAACAATGTATTTAAGTAGCTGCCAGCTCTCTTCTACTTCTTTATCCCTAAGGGTACTTTCCCAGGGGGTCCCATTAACTAGTCTCTTAAACAACTGAAAGTTCTCTTTCCTAAGGTTTAGGGTCTTGACTACATTTTTCACCTGTCCTGTATCCCTCAAGATAGCAAATTCCAACAGGGCATGACCACTGCAGGTGAGGCTACTGCCAATCTTGACCTCTTCAATAAGTTCCTCTGCATTAGTGAGCAACAGGTCCAGTAATGCATCTTCTCTGGTTGGACTTTCTATCACCTGGATTAAGAAGTTATTTTCAATGCACTCCAAGAGTCTCCTAGACTGCTTGCAGCATGCTGCACTGCTTTTCCAGCAGATGTCAGGGTGATTGAAGTCTCTCAGCAGGATCAGGGCCTGAGAGCTTCATGCTTCCTGTAGTTCAAATAAGAACTCTTCATCAACATCCTCCCCTTTATCGGGTGTCCTGTAGTAAACACAAATCATGAGGATTCCTTTGTTGGCTTGGTCTCTAATATTCACTCATAAGTTCTCAACCTGTGCATTGCTTTTTTTCAAAGACAGCTCTGTGCAATCAATCCCTTTTTTTTTACGTAGAGGACAATCCTCCACCTTTTCTTCCATGCCTGTCCCTCCTAAACAGTTTATAGCCCTTGAGTGCAGCACTCAAATCATGCGATTCATCCCAGCAAATTTCAGTGATAGTGGACAAATTACAGCTTTCCAGCTACACAGCTGAAAATCTTGCTGTTTCCTCTTTTCCTCCCCTACATTACCATATTACTGTTGAAGGGGTCCCCTGTAAGGTGAATGACACTGGAAGTGATTGACAAGCTTTCTCATAAGGAAGGACCTTGCAAACTCAAGGGGGCTGCTTAAACATATGCTATTAAATTACAAATTGTTAAATCTCATCACATAATCCAGACCTTCAAAAATGTCTAATAAATACATATTTCTTTTGAGTTTGCCTACATGTTACATTTTAATGCAACAAAATAGGGTAAAAAAGCACCAAGTATCTGTAGCTATATCCTTAGATGTCAAGACATGCCTAGACTGTTTCTCACACATTTTTCTTCAGTGCAACTACATATCATCTCTTGAGAAGCCAGCACCTCTGAGGACACTGAATTCCCTTCCATAAAAAGAAGACCTTGTAGGCATATCCAGAGATCGATATCTGCCTCTATGCACTAGGTTATAACCTATTACTGGAATATTTAACTCTAAGGCAGTTCCCTAAATTGTAAAAGAAGTAACAGACAGACAGACCTATCTTGCTATTTTTGTGTTCCCCCAGATATTTGTAGCCATCTTTTCAGCACTCACAAGCAAAACATCCCCAGTTGTCTATGCTTTGTTGAAATATGCATGCTATGGCAAGGAGAAGTCTTTGGGGAGTGCTGTAATCTTCTCTGCATGCATCACACACGGTTCTGACATGGATAAACTACCAAAGTAAACAACAGGGAGAAGTATATTTAATATAAAACCTCCACCAATGTAATACAGAGTCAGAAACACAGACAGCTGAGAAAGTTGTACTAAACCATGTCTATGGTTGAATTTAATGTTTATAAAAGATATTGGAACAGTAGCCCCAGAGACGGATGCTTATTATACAGCCACAGCACAGGGAAAGCTCATATGCTTTTTTCTGTTCCATTGAACAAACAGCAGCAGATGGGCATTTCTTTTTGCCTATGAAAGCATAGGAAGATCATACTCAAGGGAAATGCACCTATAGGACTAGATGCTACTGCACCAAACAAACACCAGCAGACATGACACATGCTATAAATCCTGTAGGTATGATCAGTGAGGAAGGAAAAATAACTGCCAGTGTGCCTTATTTACTTAACAGTATGACCCAGTCTGTACCCATATACACTCTGTGAGCAACAGTTATCTTCAGGTAGGTTGAAATTTTCTATTCAAACCTGTTTTGGTGGCTGCAGACAATCACTGGTGGCTAACCCTGCTGTTGTCTTCATTAAGCAGACCTCTTAATTTACTTCTCTCTTGACATGTGAGGTGCATGTAACAAAGTGTGTTTGTCTTGTGAGGCTTTGGGTTGGGAAAGGCATGCTCTGTGCCAACCCTTCTGTTACAGAGGACAAAACACAGCGCAAGTCTATTATTGATGTGTTTGCCCCTCTTTGTAGTTCCTAAGCAGCTGTGCATCATCACAGACTCCTACACAAAATCCTGTGTGCCAGCTTCATGGAACAGCTCAGATAAACTGACTAGCTGTAGTCACATGGTGAGATCAGATGTGGGAAGATGCAAAGGTATGAAAGGAAAACACAGCAGAGGGAGGTTTAATGCAGAGACTGCATAAGTTGCAAGTTCAGACCTGTCACAGGAGAGTCAACAGCCTGGTTTTCCCACCAAAAAGAGAAGTCAGCTCAGTGATGCCTTGAACTATCTTCCTTAACTTTATAGAAAGTTTTTTTTTTTTCACAGGGTATATCAGGGAATTTGCCCTTTAATCATGATGGGTTATTCATGATGGGAGGAAAGGATGTGAGGACTCAGTACAACTTTTTGGTCTGGTCAATGTTTTACATACTCTTATCACACCACGCATTTCTGCCAAGACTCACCTCCTCACCACGGAAGTTTACATTTAAATGTTGACCCATATGAAGGCTAATTTGGCAGACCATACCTATCCTATTGGGATATTTAGGGTGTATCTCAGAAAACTTTTGTATTGATACACATTTTCATGAGCTGAAACCCATTTCATAGCTCTACAGTCTTCTAGGCATGCTGAATGCCTTTCTAATCACATAAATGCCCCACTAGGTTGCACCTCTCATTTCTTTCATCACCTGTGGTCTATGAGATGCTAATTTAACTAGTAAGAGTTTCAGGTATCCTACTTCATTTAATGTCTCATAAAATTTGGCCAAGAAACAAATACCTATATCAGCCCATCTAAGTCTTTAGTAAATAAGTCTTTTTGGGTGATTATGGCAGGACCATCACTGAAACATAGTTCTGGTGTGGGTTTTTCTAGGTCTTTTCCTGCAAAAATTTCGCAGACAAAGCTAAATAATTCTAAACTCAAACTTTCATGCTCAGAAAAATTGATTACAGAAAACTAAAATATGGAGTATTTAACATTCTTCACGGAGAAAACTCCAAGCTTTGAGGGCAGGCTGAACAGGAAAAAAAAAAGGGTTCATACACAACTTTCCCTCTGCCCACGTGTCATTGCACCCAGGCACTTTCTGCACTGTGACACCCTCCCCATTCCCACCTGGTCCTCTGAAAATTGCTTCCCCTTTTCACCCTCTTCTGGTTTTGGCTGGGGTAGAGTTAATTTTCTTCATAGTAACTACTATGAGGATATGTTTTGGATTTATGCTGGAAACAGTGTTGATAATACAGGGATGTTTTCACTATTACTGAACAGTGCTCACACACTGAAAGTCAAGGCCTTTTCTGCTTCTCACCCCACCCCACCAACAAGGAGGCTGGGGGTGCACAACAAGCTGGGACGGGACACGGCTGGGACAGCTGACCCCAACTGACCAAAGGGATATTCCACACCATATGATGTCATACTCAGCATATAAAGCTGGGGGAAGAAGAAGGGGGGGATGTTTGGAATGGTGGCATTTTGTCTTCCCAAGTAACCGTTATGTGTGATGGAGCCCTGCTTTCCTGGACATGGCTGAACACCTGCCTGCCATGGGAAGTAGAGAATGAATTTATTGTTTTGCTTTCCTTGTGTGCGTGGATTTGCTTTACCTATTAAACTGTCTTTATCTCAACCCATGAGTTTTCTCACTTTTACTCTTCCAATTCTCTCCCCCGTCCTACCGGGTGGGGTAGTGAGCAGGTGGCTGTGTGGGGCTTAGTGGCCGGCTGAGTTTAAACAACGACACACCAATCCTTGGAGGCCAGACTGGCTGCACCTGCTGCTTGCTGCTCTGTCTCATTCTATCCATAGTTTCTTAGCTCTAAGAAGTGACTTTCTGTCTCTCTCTGTGCCCTCTACATCCTTCTCTTCCTCCTGTCAGCGTGGTCAGTTTTCCCCAAGTCAATCAGCAATCTGCCTTCCCCTTCACCCATCCCCAATAATCCACCCATCCTCCTCTTCTTATGGCTCCTCCTATGGAAAGACAGCATGAACCAAGAGCTAAACAAACCAAGAATACAATATGTCACAGTAGTCTTCTACCACTTCTTCATAAGATCTAAGCTGGGGCAAACTCTTTATTATTCAAATGACATTTAATGTGATGACTGTATCCAAACCATTTTTTTCTGGTTTAGAAATCAGGCATATCATACTCAAGGTTGTAAAATTATCCATGAAGTTTGTAATCTGATTTAAAAATAGCAAGTTGATTACTGTTTCTTTAGCAATTGGTGTTGTTAATTTCTCATTTTTCTACTGTTCACTTTTTAGCCAATACCTGACTTCGGAGCACTAAGAAAAGTGGCAAGGAGAAAAGTCTGGACCAGTTTCCAAAGTTGTCGTTGGAACTGGCACAAGAAGTGATCCTGGACAAATTGCTGTGCCACTCTCTGCTTTCACTCCTGCCCCACCATTTCCACTCCTTCTCACAAATGAATACTGTTGTCTGAACATTTTTTATTAACTGTTTCAAAAACTGGGGCTTTGTGTCATTTGATATACTGCTTTCCTATTGTCAAGTGTCTTTCTCTTTCTGCTCTACTGAACAGGCCTTTTGATGAGGTCTTTAAGAGTTTTAGTGAAAATATCTCAGCGCAAGGAGATGGCAAGCCCTCAGCAGCTGTAAGCACTCTTGAAGCTACCTGCTATGGAGAGGTGTTTTGTCTCCTTTCACTGCACCTCAGCTGTTTAACCGCAGCCACACAGAGGGAGATTTTGCAGATCGACTGGAAATGCTGCGCTCCCCAGAGAAGCTGGGCTAAGGCTATGTTGCAGCAGCAACAAAGGAGTCTTTGCCAGAGGATAACAAATATGCCAGGTATTCTGCTTTTAGAAGAATAAAGGGGCAGTTTTACTATGAGAAGCACAATGATATTATGAGACAAGGTTTACAAGCTCAGGTGCATAGTATGGGAAATAGATATACCCAAGGACATTTTAGTAAATATTACAAGTTCTGTCTCTCTGTGTAGCGTCCTACAAGGTAAGTAAAATTTGGCGGTTAGAATTTAGATTTTTTTTTTTTTGAAAAAGCCAACACCACCACCAAAACGCCTTTCTTTCCCCAGGCAGAATTCTATTTTCAAACCTCTCTGTAAAGAGAATTTCTTTCAACCATTAACCAATTTCTCATATCACTATACCACATCACAATGACTTTCAAGTTAAATTTTATTAGATTATGGGAGAAAAAAGTCCAAAACCCATTTCATTTCATTTTCAAGGACCAAAGTTCCTTAGTTTTTCCAACATATTGGGATATATTTTGGTCATTAATTTATTTGGAATAGAAAGATTGGATGAGAAATCAAACTTTATACACACTTAAAATAAAATTCCTTTTTTGAGTTATGTCTTCTCCAACCCCCCATAACTACTAATAAGAAAAAGAGAAGAAGAGACTGAGTTCCCTGCTGCCCCATTTTTGTCTTTCCTATTTTCAGTACCTTGAAGAACTGAAGTTCTTTGCTGCTGCATATTTTAAGATGTATATTTATTCAAACAGTGCCATAAGTATAGATCAATACAGGGTCAGGCTTAATTCAGCACTTTTGTTAAGATCAAAGGAGTATTGCTGACGTTTTATTTTTAATGTTTGCATTGAAATATATCTTTTACTTATATTCAACTACATAAACATCAGGCTTAACTGAATTTTCAAGCCCTTTGGTTATGAATTGAACTTCTGAATGCTAAATTAACCATTACTGTAAGTATTGCTATAAATATGTCTATAAAAGCCAAACACTGTTCTTGATTAATAGATTAAACTGAGGCTAAATTGACTTTTTTCTTAATTTGTTTTCTCCATATTAATCTTATTAAAAATATCTCTGAATTTAATTAACATTTAACACAGAAATTGTGTTTGGTAATTGACTTAATTTTTTTACTAATTGGTTACATATTAAATACTCATTTTCCAAGAACACTGCTCATTACCAAAGAATAATAATTCTAGTGAAGAAAATATTCATCTTTTTGTTGGGGAGATTTTTCTTTTTAAGTTATAAGGCAAACATTTTTGTTGAATCATCTCTAAGTTAGTATTATTATGACCAATCAGTCTGGTTCTCTTACATCTTATACGTAACTGCCAGTACATTATACTTCACTGAAAAGCATTGGAGAAGCCAATAGCAAAATTTTGTTCTTAGGAAAGTAAGTTGTCTTTGTTCAAATGACAATAATTACCAGCCATAGATGCCTGTATGCTTAATTGCTTAATAACAGTATTTACTTGTACAAATTAAAACATTGCCTTTCTTTTCAAATAAGCTATGGCTTATGATCAACATCTATAGAGACTTTTTTTGTGATATTATTTTAAGAATTATTTAGAGAATTTTGATTTCATTAGGGCATCATGTTCATGAATAAACATCTTGTGGAAGAATACTTACAAAGAAACCTATAAATGAAAAAAGCACAACAAAAGGTGTCAGA
Source organism: Balaeniceps rex (assembly GCA_013401315.1). Classification (NCBI taxonomy): domain Eukaryota; kingdom Metazoa; phylum Chordata; class Aves; order Pelecaniformes; family Balaenicipitidae; genus Balaeniceps; species Balaeniceps rex. The sequence goes on from VYZW01053091.1 coordinate 19,079, forward strand.
GTCATTGAAAATAATTTGTTGTATAATGTGTTATTTTCTACAACACAGGGCAAAATAGAATATTTTTTCTTCTCAGCTGATGAAAGCAGGACAAATTTCCTTTCCAGGTTTAATGTCTGGAACCCCAGTCCTGCAAAGTTCTTATCTCCCATACTATATATAACATAAAGATGCTGACCTCTCAAATGAGTGAAAATCATGGATACATCCATGCAGAACAAAGCATGGCATACAGTTTACACATTGAACAGAAATACCAAGGCCATTTTACATGCTTTTTTTTACTTTAAGGAACACAAGACAAATGGGCCAGACAGATTACAACCAATATGTAGCATTAGAAGTCATATGCCTTAAATGCCAGAGATCTATAGGTGTTTGCTATTNAGGTAATTAATTAATTTGGCTAATGTCAGAAAAAAAATCTAGGAATTTTTTTGTGCATGGGTACAGGTAGATAAACATTAATATATGAAAGTTACAAGAAACTTACTTATTGACCTACATAAGCTAAAATTTGTTCAGTCTTTTTTCCCCCCTTTTTTAACATGAACTTTTAACACGATTTTCTTCTCCTGAAAGGACTTGCATAAGCCAGACATTCAGAGGAAGACTTTGATATAAGTACCTTTCAGAAATCTTAAGAAATCACTCTAACAAAAATCACTGAGGTTGTGCACTATGTACAGCAGACTGACTCAGGCTCATGTTCCGGTATGGTCATCCTGATTT
>VYZW01053092.1:19559-35863 GCA_013401315.1 Balaeniceps rex
CTTTATTACAGTTCATATCTTCTTTATGTGCATGAAACTCATGAGATTCTTTTTATTCGTATATTGATGAGGGTATGATTTTTCCAGTTAAAGTAATAATGAAATCTTATAAAGGGTTTGGTAACAATGGAAAATTTTCACTGTGATTGGTCTAATAAACCTATGCCAACAGCTCCCTCTATGTACCATAAAAAGGATGCTAGCAAATGCATTGCCTGGAATACGTATTTCTCTTCCAGAGAAAGATATTATTAAGGAAAAAGAATCATTTCTGTGTCATTTAATGTGTCTACACTGAGGATTAAGAAAGTTTTAATAAAAAGCATCAATTGGTGTCACCTGCATAATTATAGTGATGCNGCAGATGGGTGCCCTCATCTCCCTGTCTTGCCTCCCTTCCTCCCTTCTCTGTTGAACTTGTGAAACGTCAAGGTGGCTTTGATCTGTCATCGTGGGCTGAAACACATCCATCACCATGGGCTGTGTCTGTTAAACATAATTTAACTGGTTACTGTGTGTCAGGTGAACTGAGATAATCTCTGTGCAGGCCTGTAAAAATCATGAAAAATGCGATTTTTTTTCAACCTATTTCATAGCAGGTTATACAGGGTTACGATAACTTGCATTTTCCATAGGCTGAAGGATGCTTACAGTCCCGGGTACTCAGCTGACACACAGGCAAACTGTTAAACTGCAGACATTTGACTGTGACTCTAACCATGCGTGGTGCCTGCAGCATCCACTACAAATTTGTCTTGATAGATGCTTTTTGCCACCAGCTTCCTAAAACTAGCAGCAGAATTAGTGAGTGCTTTTAGACCTGAATTCAGATCAATTCTACTAAGTACTTTTTACTTAATTAACGGAAAGTGATCTGCTTGCGAATCAGGGAGAAAATAAATGAAACTGCACACACGGAAAACAAGCAACACCTTTTTTTTTTTTTATAAATCCGTAGATTCACAGTTAGTTATTGGGCACTGGGCATGTCTGCTTGCCAAAGAATTTATCAAGTACATTAAGGAGTCAGAATGTGAAATAATCACCATGTGGAAGTTTATTTGGCAGAGTGAGTCAGAAGTACACGCCATTATTATTCTGCTGAAGTTTAAAATTAAACCTCATTTTGTGGGAAAGGAAGGGAAAGGAAGGGAAGGGAAGGGAAGGCAAGGGAAGGCAAGGGAAGGCAAGGGAAGGGAAGACAAGGCAAATTTGTAGTGGANGGCAAGGCAAGGCAAGGCAAGGCAAAGGAAGACAAGGGAAGGCAAAGGAAGACAAGGGAAGGCAAAGGAAGACAAAGGAAGGCAAAGGAAGGCAAGGGAAGGCAAGGGAAGGCAAGGCAAGGGAAGGGGAAGGCAAGGGAAGGGGAAGGCAAGGGAAGGGGAAGGCAAGGGAAGGCAAATTAGGTTCATTTTGGATATTCTGTATTTCTGAAATTATGTTTTAGAAATTTCATATGGGATTCAACCATGAAAATATGTATGTGACTGTGTTCACATACGAGCACAGAAAGCTCTTCAGTACGCATGTACTTGGACAGGTGGAAAAGGAAATGAGCCAAAGCTCAGGGAGCCCTTCAGAACTGCTGTTCCCACCTTTGCTGTTTCCTTCTCAATGTGTGTGCTCTTCCTCTGTGGTTTTACTGTTCTCTGATTCATAAACAAAACACCATCAGAGTTGTCCCTTTTAGGCAATCTCCCCCTCCCCTCCCAAAAGGTCGCAGGATACAAAATGGTTACTCTCTTTAATAATTAAGTCTTTTAATTTACTGGCACCTAGATGCTACAGTGGAAAACATCTTTCTTTTTTGCCCTCCTAGTACTGTAGTAATATATCCATTTGCCTCAGAAAGCTTGCAGTTGAACCGGTAGATTAATTCAAAGATGAAACAAAGCATTCAAGTCCCAGTAACTGAGGGACTTGGGGTCCAGACCACCACAGCACCGTACTGTCAGCTGCCCCTTCAATTAGAGACGAGACTATGGCAGTTTTCACTGCAGCCAAACTTCTGTCCTCCAAAGCCCTCCATCCTGTCCGTCCTGCCCACACTTTTGATTTGGCTCTTTTGTAATCCCTTGCTGACTCCCATTGTCTTCAAACCAGTGCCCCCTGTGTCACACAATCCCCCAAAATGCCATCTGTGTGGTTTCTTTCAGACCACTAATGCAAAGCTCTTGGATAGCCCCCTATTTACTTGCTTCGGAGCTGCACTTACAGGTCCCACCGCCTGAAACACTGCAATCAAGCTGACAACACAACCAATCAAGGTCTGACCTGCAGCCGTTTCCTAGGAAACTCAAGTCACTGCCACAGAAACAGATTGTACACAGTGGAAGGAAACATATATTTTGGGTGAAGGGGGAAAAAAAAAAGAAAGAGGCATTTTTGATTTTTTTCCCAGTACTTCTGAGTTATTACAAAGCACTTCTAAAATAATAGTAATGAAAAATACTCTTATTAAGAAAGATTGAGTGATGATGGTCATGTAAGTACTTAAAGCCAGGCAGAGAGCCTCAGAGAAAGACCATGAGCCAGGGCTGCTTGAGTGCTTGTTCCTGCTTTGCTACTGAGTCACTTCATAATCCTTGCCAAGTCATTGCAAAAAGATTTCCAAGTCATTAAGTCCATAGTTCCAATGAACAATAAGTTCAGATCAAAACAGGTTGAGTACCTGAAGAAGAAAGCAACAAGATTATCAAGACCATACAGGAAACCCTGAGAAAATTACCAACAGGCAAGCCCACCTGTCCGACTTGGGGAAACAACACCACCACATTTTACGCGATGAGTCTGCTTAGTGAGTGTATTTGTCATTTGGAAAAGCTTTAAGTATTATTTCTCCTTCGTGAAACACTTTATTATGTACTGTGATTTACAATTTACTTGTAAATCAAGTAAATTCACATTTATTTGTGAATCAATGTCCAGCTGCTTGAACACAGGGTGCATAAAGGAATAATGATATTTTTTGTAAAATGGCTGATGGGTGTAACAAAAGTAATGTGCTGCAAACTGGGACCTCTCAGTTTTAATAAGATTATCAGAATGGAATGATGAAAAGGTCCCAGGATGTTTTTCACCAAAGTCTAGACAATGAACATGATGAAAGAGTCTTCTAGACTACCTTACTGTCCTGGGTAGAAGCTGAGTTTTTTCTGACTTTTGGTGGTGACTATGAGGAAGGAATCTCAGGAAGACAGGAAAGGGAGCTGAGGACTTCCTCCTGTGGTTTCACACTGAGTCTTTGAAGAATATAGCTTCAGTGCGTGCGTGCCTGGCTAACTCATGGAACCCTACCCGTATGCCTGTGTAACAGATATATCATAATTAATTAAACATGAGCTCAGCTTAGTGTAATCATGTCTTAGCCAGTGAATGTGTGGGTCCTGGGCAGAAGCTAATGATTGACCCTTTCTCACCCACTGGGAAATGATTACTTTGCTATCTATCCTAGCTTCATGGTGACTTTTCATGGTTTGGGACCCTGGGCAACTGCCTTTGATTTGCACCCAGAAAAAAAAACCAGAAACTAATATGAAGAGACGGAGTTGGGCATTGGAGGCAAAGGTGACTACAGCAAACAGTATTCAGACCAGTCAGTACTCGGACAACATCACAGTTCTGAAAGGGGATGGAAATTATTTTTGTCCCAAGAGAGCAGTACTTTTCTTCCTACCATGAGTGCCCATTGCTCCTCCTTAAGTTCAGTTCTCTGCCAAGCACGTTCTGCTCAAAATATTTCCCTGCTTTCTGGTGTTGTGTCTCTTCACAGTCCTCTTCTATCCTGTATTGTGGCTGTAGTGCATTATGTCACGATTAATAAGAACTATGAATCAAAGCTTCCAGCTATGATGAGACAGCAGATAGATTAATTAACAGGAAAAGAGTTTTTGGGATAGAAGAGTGAAAGGAATCTCAGTCAGCTTGCTCACACTCTAATGTTAATAAGAAACTAGTTTTAACAAGAATAATCCTGAGTTTCTCATAGGGTTCTTCCTAAGCCTCTGAATGTGCCAGTTACCTTTTACTGTGGCCAGGAGATACATCAAAAGGATCTAGGGAAATAAGATTAATCTTGAGCTTTTAGCCATCCAGTCACATATATGTTGTGTGTCTTAACCCAAAGCCTTCAAGTCTCCTGCCACCCTTCCTTTAGCCACAGATCATCCTCAGTATCCAAACCTGCTTTCCTCCTTTTTTTTCTTTCTTTTCTCAACTATCTTTACTCTTCTTGACTTTTTTTAATGCAATGCTGTGCCTTTATTTTTATTCCTGGTGTCAGCAGTACACCATCATACATCGCTGTGTCTCAAATGGAAGAGACTTCATGCTGTGGATTTTATGCAATGAAAACTTATTATTCTTCTTACGCAGAGTATGAAATGACTTAGAATATAATCTCTCTATGCCCATAATTTGAAGTCAAGCACGTTGTTCAGACAGAACTGAAGACAGTGTGTTTTGTGGTCCCTCGTGGTTGAGGAATAAGGAGGAATTCAGCTGCATTGTAATTAGTGTAATCAACACACTATGGATTCTCTTTTAAATCAAGAGGCAGACACGAGTTGTTTTTTACAGACTGGAAACACTTAGTTCCAATTCCAGTTGTGTCAAATTTTGTAGTAGCCATTTAAGTACAGCTCTTTACGTGCTGCTCAGCAGTGTTTTCTCATTTTGCATACATCATTTTTAGTAAATGATTTATAATGTCCATTGCCTTTTCCCTATCTAGACAATTATAACAATGTTTCTCTGGCTATCATTGAGCAGTTAATAATTAAGTCAGGTGTTAGATGCTTACTGTCAGTTAAGCAGCACCACCAATATGTCTTGCAGGACACAGGACTGCTTCCAACTGGTCTGGCAGGAAAGAACAGTTATAAAGCTACAGCACAAGCTGGAACAGACTTGTATTTTACTAGGCAATCCTAAGAGACCTCATTGACAGTAGTATCTTGGTTGCCATCTTCCTGGCATACGAGGAACATGCAAAGGTGCTCTGACCTTCCAGTGGTTCCTGACTCTTTCAATACCCTTCAAGACCTCTAAGAAGAGGTTTCTTTTAGCCAGTAGTATCATTAGATTGTGTCTGAAAGGGAAGGGAGACCTAGAGCTCATTTTTGCGGCTGGGAAGCAGAAAGCTGAGGTTCAATTTCCTCTTTCTCCCAAGATTTCTCCAATTAATACTTATAAGATGTCTAAAAACAATGGAGTTTCCCAGTACAATATGATTTAGGTGGATGCATTTATCATCCAAACTTTGTAGAGTTCAACAATAGCCAGATACCTTAGACCTGGTTATTTTCAAGGTCTCTGGGCTACAGACCTGTTGTCACTGTACCTGAATGGCATTTGGACACTAGGTCATTGGCTCCTCAATAGCATTACGACAAAGAGGACAATAGGGAATCGAGGCTGATAGGGCTGGGGGGCTCACACAAAACCAGCAGTGATTGTAGTTTCTCCATTTTTAAAGGCAGACAGAAAAAACAGAAGAGATTTGGCTTCCGTATTTTTTTTCAATATTGTATTCTGAGCATGAAAGCACTCTGTGCCTCTCTTAGACAGGAATGCAAAAAGTGAAGGGCCAAAGAAGACACAAAAAAGAGCAGGTCTCTGTGTACTGATTAAGATATTTACCTGGGAGGAAAAGTCCTGAATTTTTTGTTATGCCTTTTCATAATCAATCTGTAAAGCCACTGGATGAAAATGGAAACAGCGTGGGAGCAGGCAGTTCAAACCAGGACTCCTCGTTTCTATGTGCCTATGCCACAAAGTCATGCTGCTCCTTCGCCCCCCACCCCCCACCCCCGCCATGTCTTGCTTTCCTCTCCTCAAAAGAGTTGTAGTCTTCAGAGGAGGAATAAGGAGTGATCTCAGCTAGCTCATTCTCTTGGTCATCTATCAAATGTAGGAGTGGTTGGGGAATATGAGCTCCTGCCCTTTTTGGAGACAGTATTTTAACCAGGAAACATATTAATGTATAAAAGATAGACATGACTGAGTGTTTCTTCTCCAGCTGCATTGTAAGAAGCATCTATTCCAGATTGATTCCAGGTTCATGTAGAGTCTTCTGCGGCGACCTGACCGAGATCCTTCTACTGCACATAGAGCTGAAGTTTGGACATAACATATATATCACCAAGGGGAGCTGCTCCAGAGCTGGCCCGATCCGCAGCTAAGCGGCAGATCTCAAAGCACAGGGGGTTTTCCTGAGGCAGAGAAATGCCAGGGCAGTGGAGAGACCTGCCAGGAGCTGGAAGCTCTTGCAGAAGACACCGCTGAGTTCCTGGGTGTTGCCAGAGCAACCGTGCCCACCCGCATTGACTATAAAAGGCAGCCTGGGGAGCGCTAGCGACCAGGAACGCTGCCAACAGAGTGGGCAAACAGAGCGTGGTGCATCACCCAGGGCATGTCGCAGCAGTTTGCACAGCAGTTCGTGCAGAAGGGCACAGTCACCTTACCAGCTCAAGAAGTGAGTTCAATTGGTGGTCATCACCCACTCAGAAGGAGCTTAGCGCTGGTATCCACCTGGTGGAAACCCATGTCCTTTGCACTCACCAAAGTGGATGTGGCAACCCAGACAGAGCTCCCATGAAAACGTGCAGCCACCCAGGTCTCAGGCTGCAGAGAGTGCCAGAGCCTTTCACTGGTAACAAATGGCAGTAGTGAGAACAGCTCTGTGAGGTGTGACCATGTGGACGATCTGCTCAGCATGGTGGCAGAGCTACAAGAGGAAGTAGAAAGGTTAAGGAGCATCAGGGAGTCTAAGAAGGAGATAGACTGGTGGAACCATGCTCTGCCCTCCCTGAGACAGAAACAGGAACAGCCACCAGAAAAAAAAACAAGATCAAGGGGATCCTGTATCCTCCCCGTGCCAGGCTGAAGGCAGTAGCTTAAAGGAAAGGAGTGAATGGAGGCAAGTCCACTCTCAGGGTGGCAAACGAACCCCCTCCTTGCCCACCTCAACTCTTCAGGTGCCTCTGTACCACAGGTATGAGGCTCTGGATGTGGAAGGCCAGCCAATGGATGATGTGGATGATGGTCCATCTACACCAGAGGTGTCGCCAAGGTCAGAAAAGCCTACCCCCCATATCACGACCACCTCCACAAGGAAGAACAGATAGGTTATAGTTGTAGGTGAGTGCCTTCTGAAGGGAACAGAAGGTCCAATATGCCAGACAGACCCTCCTCTTAGTGAAGTCTGCTGCCTTCCTGGGGCCTGAGTTAAGGACATCACTAGGAAACTTCCTAGCCTGGTAGGGCCCTTGGACTATCACCCATTATTGATCTTCCATGTGGGTGGCAATGAAGCCACAATGCATAGTCCAAGGGAGACTAAAAGAGACTTCAGGGCCTTGGGACGGTTGCTAAGGGAATCTGGAGCCCAGGTTATTTTTTCATCTTTCCTTCTAGTTGCGGGCAGACACACTGGAAGAAACAGATGGGCCCGGTCTATTAATACATGGCTCTGTGGCTGATGTCACCACCACAGTTTTGTTTTTTTCGATAATGGGATGACCTGCATGGCACCAGGCTTGCTGGCAGCAGATTCACCTTTCTCAAAGGAGGAAGAGGGTCTTTGCTCATAAGCTAGCAGGGCTCTGACAGAGCTTTAAAATAGACTTGAAGGGGAAGGGGGATTATATCAGGCTTGCCTGTGTGGGATGACACGCCAAGGTTAGAGGAACGGGGTGCTAGCGAGGGCCCTCAGCCTGTTGCTCTGAGACATGCTGGCTACACTGGCAGCACCCTTGAAGTCTTACGGAGATGAGCCAGGGGCTCCTGAGGTGATAGGGAGGCAAAAGAGAAACACCAGTGAAATACCTCAAAGGAATTAAGGGGTCACACAGCTGACAGCCCAGCTGAAGTGCCTCTACACCAATGCATGCAGCATGAGCAACAAACAGGAAGACTTGGAAGCCGCTGTGCTGCTAGAAAGCTATGACCTAGTTGCCATTACTGAAACAGGGTAGGACACATCCCATGAATGGAGTGCAGCTATCTATGGCTACAAGCTGTTCAGAAGGGACAGGTGAGGAAGGAGGGGTAGAGGTGTTGCCCTCTACATCAAGAAATGGATAGATTGTGGAGAGCTGTCTCTGAGGAATAGCCACGAGCAAGTTGAAAGCTTATGGGTAAGAATTAGAGACTGAGGCAACAAAGGGAACCTTGTGGTTGGTGTCTACTACAGGCCACCAGATCAAGGGGAGCCTATTGATGAAGCCTTCTTACTCCAGCTACAGGAGGCATTGTGCTCACAGGCTCTTGTCCTGCTGGGGGACTTCAACCACCCCGACATCTGCTGGAAAAGTAGCATGGCAAGCTATAGACGATCCAGTAGACTCCTGGAACACATTGAGGATAACTTCCTAAGCCAGGTAATAGACAGCGCTACCAGAGGGGATGCGATACTGGACCTGCTGGCCACCAACACAAGTGAGCTAATTGGTGACATCAAGATTGGAGGCAGCCCGGGCTGCAGTGATCGTGCACTGGTGGAGTTCACAGTCTTGAGGAATATAGGTCAGGTGAAAAGTAAAGTCAGGACCCTGAATTTTAGGAAAGCAAACTTCCAGCTGTTCAAGGAGTTGGTCAATAGAACCCCCTGGGAAACTGCCCTCAGGGACAAGGGAGCAAAACACAGCTGGCAGATCTTTAAAGATACTTTCCACAGAGCACAAGCTCTCGATGCTCAGGTGTACGAAATCAGGAAAGGAAGACAAGAGACCAGCATGGCTGAGTCAGTTTGACCTCCTGGTCAAACTAAAGGGCAAGAAGGAAATGCAAAGACAGTGGAAACAGGGACAGGTATCCTGGAAAGAGTATAGGTTGTGTAAAGGGTGGGGTCAGGAAGGCCAAGGCACAGCTGGAGCTGAACTTGGCAAGGGACACAAAGAATAATAAGAAGGGCTTCTACAGGTATGTCAGCCAGAAAAGGAAGGTCAAAGAAAGTGGACACCCCCGATGAACAAGACTGGCAAACTGGTAACAACGGACAAGGAGAAGGCTGAGGTACTCAACAACTTCTTTGCCTCAGTCTTCACTGGCAACGTCTCATCCCACACCTCTCAAGTGGATGGACCGCAAGGCAGGGACTGGGGCAGCAAAGTCCCTCCCACTGTAAGAGAAGATCAGGTTCGTGACTACCTGAGGAACCTGAACATACACAAGTCTATGGGACCTGATGAGATGCACCCCAGAGTCCTGAGGGAATTGGCTGAGATAGTTGCCAAGCAACTCTCTGTGATATTTGAAAAGTCATGGCAGTCAGGTGAAGTCCCTGGTGACTGGAAAAAGGGAAAAATTGCATTCCATTTTTAAAAAGGGTTGAAAGGAGGACCCTGAGAACTATTGACCTGTCAGCCTCACCTCTGTGCCTGGGAATATCATGGAACAGATCCTCCTAGAAGCTATGCTAAGGCACATGGAGGACAGGGAGGTGATTTGAGACAGCCAGCATGGCTTCACCAAGGGCAAGTCTTGCCTGACCAGCCTAATGGCCTTCTATGATGGAGTGACTGCATCAGTGGACAAGGGAAGAGCTACGGATGTCATCTATCTGGACTTCTGTAAGACCTTCGACACTGCCCCCCACAACATCCTTCTCTCTAAATTGGAGAGAGATGGATTTGATAGGTGGACTGTTTGTTGGGTGAGGAATCAGTTGGATGGTCACATCCAGAAGGTAGTGGTCAACGGCTCGATGTCCAGATGGAGATCAGTGGCAAGTGCTGTCTCTCAGGGGTCTGTACTGGGACCAGTACTGTTTAATATCTTCATCAGTGACATAGACAGTGGGATCAAGTGCACCCTCAGCAAGTTTGCAGATGACACCAAGCTGAATGGTGTGGCTGACATGCTTGAGGGATGGGATGCCATGCAGAGGAACCTGGACAAGTCTGAGAAGTGGTCCCGTGTGAACCTCATGATGTTCAACAAGGCCAAGTGCAGGGTCCTGCACGTGGGTCGGGGCAACCGCCGATATCAATACAGGCTGGGGGATGAGGGGATTGAGAGCAGCCCTGAGGAGAAGGACTTGGGAGTACTGGTGGATGAAAAGCTGGACATGAGCCGGCAATGTGCGCTTGCAGCCCAGAAGGCCAACCCTATCCTGGGCTGCATCAAAAGAAGCGTGGCCAGCAGGTCGAGGGAGGGGATTCTGCCCCTCTACTTGGCTCTGGTGAGACCCCACCTAGAGCACTGCATCCAGTTCTGGAGCCCTCAGCACAAGAAGGACATGGAGCTGTTGGAGAGGGTCCAGAAGAGGGCCACAAAAATGATCCGAGGGCTGGAGCACCTCTCCCACGAGGACAGGCTGAGAAAGTTGGGGCTGTTCAGCCTGGAGAAGAGAAGGCTGCGGGGAGACCTTATTGCGGCCTTTCAGTACTTAAAGGGGGCCTACAGGAAAGATGGGGACAGGCTTTTTAGCAAGGCCTGTGGTGACAGGACAAGGAGTAATGGTTTTAAACTAAAGGAGGGTAGATTTAGGCTAGATATAAGGAAGAAATGTTTTACAATGAGGGTGGTGAAGCACTGGCACAGGTTGCCCAGAGAGGTGGTGGAGGCCCCATCCCTGGAAACATTCCAGGTCAGGTTGGACGGGGCTCTGAGCAACCTGATCTAGGTGAAGATGTCCCTGCTCACCGCAGGGGGGTTGGACTAGGTGACCTCTAAAGGTCCCTTCCAACCCAAACCACTCTATGATTCTATGGTTCTATATGTAATATTTATATTAACTGGCTTTATGTAGCTCCTTATTCGATATCTTCTGTCTGTGGTATGTGGCTCTTACCCAGCATTAAACAAGGCACTCGGGTGTGTAATTTTGATCTTGGATTCTATTTTTGAATCTGGATCCCTTAATGTTAGTCAGTATAGACTGCATACTTTGTTGGACCTACCCCTTCATTTGTCAGGTATTATTAACTGTAAAGCAGGGATAATTAGCATTTCCCAAACCTGCAGAAAATTATGAAGGTAGTTATATTAAAGAGAGAACTGCTCAGAGTCTGAGGTGACAAATCGGACTGCATGGAAATTATTGTTTTTCTGTTCTGTTAAAACACTGGAGAGTTCGAAAAAGTGTCTGCTTTGCATTGAAATGAAAACAGGAGAGAGATCTGTCCCACATCAATCAGGTCAGGGCACTCACTAGGCTTTAGCTCTACTGTCATGCTCATAATCCGAGCCAGTCAGAGATAGATCTTGCACTTTATTCACCCCTAAGAGTGCTCTGGTCATGCATATTAACTACTCCAGAACGAGTCTCTTTCCAGTCTACCCTAGTCATGTGATATTTTTCCTATCGAGATTGCTTTGAACACTTCTGAAAGAAGTTGGGTTGGGCACAGCAGATTTTTAATGAACAGTCACTTCACTTAACAACTTACCAATGAGCTCTAGGGATGGGAGCCTGTTAGAAACTTTTTGCATTTGTAAAGGTATTTCCACTTTAAGAAATATTTCTCTTTCATGTTTAGGGTGCATTTTCTCGAATTCCTTTTATCCTGAAAACCAGAACAAACTTTCTTAAGAGTTCCTACCAGATCTAGCAAGATAGACAGTTACCCCAATGGAAGACAAAGCCTGTCTTTAATTTCAGGTTTCTCATTAGCTCTATCTTTCTTGGAGAGATACCTTAACTGGATGTACAGAACACAGTTAAGAATTATTGATCTTTGCTGAAACTCAGCCTCCGAGTATGTTTAGAAAGATAAACAGGAACAGATTGGGTCAAATTCACAGAAAAGAGAAGTAACAACACTTACTGTGCCATCAACTCATTTCACTCTGACACTAATGCTCTCTACGCGCTGGACACACTATCTTTTCTTAAAAAACATTGATTGAATACAGTGTGGGTTTTTGTTTGCTGACATGCATTGCTTAGAATTGTTCCCAGGATATTTACTATTACTACGTCCTAACCCATTCTTTTCCTGTTTTGTTGTTTTTCTAGTTGATAACCCTGTTATTCCCCCATGCTTAATCCTCCCTGCTTGATTGTATGGAGGTGTTATCACCACTGATTGGCCATGTCTTTTATTCCCTTTCTGTTTGTGTGGGTAGGGGGTTAAATCACTGAAAAGAAGGATTAGATGCAGGTTTACAGCTAGTAACTCAGCACTTAGATGACTGACGTCATGGTAATTAGACATTAGCAAGTTCCAAGTAATGCCATTGCATGGTTATCATAACAATTTAAAATCCAAATGGGTTCTTTGCATCCATTAGTTTTTTCCAACGTTTTTATGTTTTTTTTTCTTCTCTCCTCTCTGAGGTCACTGTATTCAAAATCTCTTTTCCTTCTTGGAAACACAATTTGTGCTGGTCTCTGCCTACAATTGATTGTGTCCTGGTTGCTGCAAAATTCCTCTCCTGGTTTGTTTAATTATAGGTTTATTTCTTTTTGTTCTTTTCATCATAAATTCTTATGTATGGTGTCTGACCTTCTTGAAGGAAAATCACCGCATTACCTGCAAACCAGCTTGACTACCTTTGACACTAGACAACTATCATATTGATTTTCAGGAATGGTTATTCACACACAAACCTTAACAGCCTGGCACCTGCTATCTATCGAACCCTTTTGGTAGCCCCTGTTTCTGTGCATACCCTTGGGTCAATGAACAAACTGCTGCTGTCGATTGTATCCATTTGGCCAGCATCTCTAGGGAATAAAGAGGAATCACAGCTACAGAACCAAAGGTTAGGAAAATTCATTAAAAAAAATAATGAATCCCTCAGTTCCTAAGCACCAGTCCGGCAAAGATATTTAATTACTTGCTGGTCTTTACTCATATCCTCTTAGTGAGGTATGTGTTTATGAACTTCTGGTAGATTGGAATCAAATACAGTCTGAATTCAACGTTTAAGATTAAAAAAAAAAAAAAGACTTTCCAGATTAGATTTTTGAAATGATTGTGACTATACTGATGCAGAAGGATTGCAACCATTTTAAGCATAGCTATCTAATAATTTTGGTTTTCTTTTATAAAGGGACAGTTCCAATTTATATCTAGCAGTGAGTTACAAATGCTTCCTTATCACTTGGAACAGGGTATCTGTGCACATAAATTTGTCCAAGTGCACAGCTACTGGGTACATCTTTCTGGCTACTCCTAAGCATTTTAAAGACAATTGCATTTTTATTGTGAGATTGCCTAGGAGATACTGCCAAGGTTTGCAGCTCCATTTATTTATTTATCTCTACTAAATAATGCCTGTATGAAGTTCTGGAAAGGTGAGCCCAGCAAAATTCTGCAACACTTTAAAAATCTCCCCAAGAGACTTCTGCCCCCTTATCACCTTCCTCTTTTATGTATCAGGTCTTTCCAAAGTGTTAATGGGTGTCTTTGTCAATCCATAGTTACTTGCAATCTTTATCTCTGTATATGCCGTTTACAGAAAATAAGAACAAAGAGAAAGAGAACAGAAGCAACTGAAAACTCTTTAGGCTAATACCACCATTTAGTCAAATGTAGCTTACCAGTGAGTGTGGTGTGCAGCTGTTTCATGAAAGGTTTCACGATTTTCGCTCAAGAGAGAAACATCTAATCTTTTTCTGCTGATGTTTCTCAACTTAATGCACTGTACACTGTTGGTTGACTGTCTCAGGAAAGTGCAGGTGGAGATACCTGGGTGGAGCTGAGGGACATAAAAGTTAATGTCATAATACACAATTGAAATGTCTTAACATTTATTTAAAGGTATTAAGATGTGAGAGATATTTGTGATCAGCTAGACTGGGGTTAAGTTTTTGGGTCGCCCCCCCCCAGAATGAATTTTTCCTTATTAGCTTTCTCATAGACAGTGAATGAGTTATGAAATAACTTACCTGCCAATATCTTTTCAATAGCATTGTGGGGGTACAGTGATTTATTTTACTATAGATCCCTTGGGATCCAGGAAACTGAGGGTTTATGTCTGCCGCTTGCCTAATTGCAAATTATCCCTGTTTCTGCTTCTCACTTGCTTTTTGTCTGTAAAATGGAGAGAAAGATACTGCTTCCTTTGCAAGAGGTCCTGAAGTTTCCTGGCGGCCAGCTATTGTTCAGCTTCTTTACATTTCTGAAGGGCCTGGTCCCTTTGCTGAAATGAAGCCCTTCAAAATCAACCATCTTTAAAAGATCTGAGCTCATTATCTCCTTGGTTTATTATTTCCGTGTTTGGGACAGGCCTATGTTACTTCCCTCAATACAAGAACACTCCCATGAAGCAACTTTTTTAATGCATCTAAGAAATAAGGCACTGCTGTTCTCACATTTGATGGGATAAAACTCTTCAGCTTCTCCAAAAGCATCTGTGTCTACTTCAGTAGATGATTCTGACATTGTTGTGCATCCTGTGATTGTTATTATGGCACATTTGCAGCTGGTCCCTGTGTAGAATATATATGAATACAGACAGCAGAGTTAGCACACTTCCCTTAGCATCATTCTTTCTAATTTATTGGAAGAGAACTCGTTCATAACTTGGTTTTGACCAAGGATTTTGTTTGATATTGAAATAAAATGGTTCACCCTCCTGCTAATAGCATGCATTTCCTGAAAAAATGCTTAAACTACTTTTTGTTCTTTGTAATTTTTTTCTTCCACTTAGGTCTGGGAAGAGGTTGTCTGACATCCATTACCTGACACAAGATAGTTTTATAGGATGTTAATACCCTTTACATTACTTTTCAGCTTGTCAGAGCTTCAATCCTGAGCAAAGTTCTGTTAAAAGGAGACCAAAAAGAAACAAAAGTAATGGTGAAAATAAATGTTCTCTAAAGCTTATTGAGATAATCTGTTCTTTGTAAGAGAAAAGTTTTGTTTTTCTATATTTCAGATTTTCACCAATAAAACATAAAGGATTAAGAATATATCTGAAAGTCATGGACCTTAGGGACTCCAGTGAGTACTATCTGCAAAATGAAGATGTTTCAGAGGTGTATCCTTGCCACAAAAGCTCAGGGTAGCCTCCCTGGAACCCAGTGCCTACTATTGCAATTGTTGCTGGTTGGAATCATCCCTTGAAGGTTGCTTTGTGACCTATATGAAATGAATTTAGCACCCACCAGCAATTACTGCTCTGACTGCTCTCTCCATTATATAAAGCCATATTGGTACTGTTTTGGATCACCTTTAACACCTCAGAGGCAATATGTGCTTGACAAACTCTTTTACAATTCTCCTTCAAGTTTCTTTCTTGCTATATTAATGCACAGTGATGAGCAACCAGAAGTAAGATGGCATTGCTCTTCCTTATGCCCTGTCTGCTCTTGGGATGATGAAGCATTGTATACATAATGGTTTTATCTATTCTATTAAATTTTACCATTGTCTGGCACTGAGACCACCAAATGACTCACATTTACACTGTTAAACCCTTTTCCCCCAAAGACAGCACAGTTCCTTTCCATTTGTCTATTGGAAATAGTCCCTGGTCTGTGCTAGATCTCTGACTGTGTTTGGGAAATGCTCGAAGGATATTTGTTTTCTCTCACGGAAACATTGCCAGGGATTTCTCTAGCAAACCAGTAGCTTGAGGAACATTTTCTGGTATAATCTAATTTACTAGTATTGATGGAGCCATCTTGTTCTTGCGGCACTGCTGAACAGTAGTGAAATCACTTTCTGAGCACATCACTGGATAATAATGCACAAAGATGTCCCAAGATTATCCATAAAATTATTATAACACTTGTACTATCCTGTTTGTGTAACACATGAAACTTTGAGGCCTCCGTTGAAAAATGTTGACCTCAGTTTTGGACTAAAACTTAAACAAGGGTCAGAGGAGAAAATTATTGTACTGATTTTGGCTAAGATAGAGTTAATTTTCCTCGTGGTAGCTTGTATGGTGCTATGTTTTGGATTTGTGATGAAAACAGTGTTGATAACACATTGAAGCTTTAGTTATTGCTGAGCAGTGCTTTCACAGCTTCAAGGCCTTTTCTGCTCCACCAGCGAGCAGGCTGGGGGTGTGTTAGAAGTTGGGAGGGCACACAGCTGGGACAGCTGACCCCAACTGACCAAAGGGATATTCCATACCATATGATGTCATGCTCAGCAATAAAAGCTGGGGGGAAGGAGAAGGAAGGGGGGGACATTCAGAGTTACAGTGTTTGTCTTCCCAAGTCAGTTACACATGATGAAGCCCTGCTTTCCTGGAGATGGCCTGCCTGCTGATGGGATGTAGTGAATGAATTCCTTATTTTGCTTTGCTTGCATGCGCAGCTTTTGCTTTACTTATTAAACTGTCTTTATCTCAACCCACGAGTTTTCTTACTTTTACCCTTCTGAGTCACTGCCCAATCT
>VYZW01053093.1:0-16268 GCA_013401315.1 Balaeniceps rex
AACAAAGAGTTTAGTTACTCTTCCAGAAAACAAGAATTTGATTTTTTTGATGCATTCTTCCAGGAATGGGATCAAGATCACTGTGCTCAATTCTTATGGGCCTTAAATAGTCATTATATGCTAACTTCAGGCACTAACAACATGGAATGGTTTGGAAACCAAGACATGAGAAGAACAGTATTTTATTGATGATCCCTTGAGTCATCAAAATGCCTCAGAACACCACTTTTATAAGATAATAAATCCACTGGAGAATTATCTAAAAACACCCAATTTTCATTAGGATTTTTTATTAATTTTCTTTCTGCAGCATTGATACAAACAGCACATTAAATATTAAAGAAAATATTCAAAGTATCCTGTGGGACAATGTATTTAACATAATATCTGAGGCTTATACTATTGGCTGTCAAGTTTAATATCAATAAATAATATTTAAGTTCAATATTCAGTGCAGGATGCTCAAAACCTGTTGCAGCACATATAGATTTCCAACATGGGTTACTAGGAGTGATAACTCCCCAGCACCAAATAACATAAAAATGAAAAAGGTTTTGTGTCAGTTCTCTGGTTTGTACACATCTAAGAACTGACAAGAAACACTATGTCCCATAGACTAATCTTCCTAGGCACAGGGTAAGTAGAATTCCCGTTGAAGGCACTGGGACACCTGCTGATGAGTACATACAAGAGCAGTCCCATGATATCACTTCAACAGTACTTCAAAAGGCTTGGGAAATACAGAGCCAAACTTATTTGTATAGTCTTGGGAATTCCTATCTTCCTATGTTTCTGATTACCTATTAGACAAAGGTATTCTTAATTTCCATTTAATTTTCATCCATGTAATTTTAAAATGCCATTTCTGTTAATCTAAGATGTTTGCTGGAAACTGAGTTCTAATTGCTTAAAAAACAGGTTCCAGTGCAATTACTAAAGAAATCTTTGATTGCCTGAGGTAGATAGATATAATTTCCTAGACTGTACTAATTATTTATCATTGATCTGCTTGACATTCCATGCATATCAATAAATATGTGCATATCTATATTATATATATAAACTTTAAATCTTGTTTAATAGCTGAGGGTTATTAGAATAATTTCTGAACATGATGATTCATGATACACATTGATAGGTTTTCTCAGTAGAAACTGACACTGATTAATAAGTAAGCTAAAAACTTACTATTATAAATGTGTACATACAAGCAGCAGATTCCTTTTTTAAGGTAAAATAAAGTCATGGAGTTCAAGGTCCTGAAACAGAAGCATACTGGATGACTGTGTCTTGCTTCTTGCTTCTCTACAGTGTTTCTCTGAAAATGCCTTTAACTTTTGATGTTATATATAGTAGTAGCATGTTAGCATAAAGTCCGCTAACACCGGACCATTCTTCTGTGCCATATCTGAATTTTCTTATAATTACCTTCAGAGGTGAGAGTTTTCAGCATGTGTACCTCATTTATTTTTCTAGGCAAATATTAATTTACCACTACTTAATGCTATGGCCCATACTCACTTCCGTTGTTTATCTACTGAATGTGTAACACAAGTAAAATGTTGTTACATTGCACGTATATGAACTTCATCTGAAGTAATCTTTGTTTAACATAAGTCTATGTATCTCCCATATCTCCACATTATCACCGTTTCCTAATGCTTCACAAGCCCCCTGTTTTGGTTTGCATTGTGTCATGGTTTAGCCCCAGTCGGCAACTAAGCACCACGCAGCCGCTCGCTCACCCTCCCCCCCCCGGTGGGATGGGGAAGAGAATCGGAAGGGCAAGAGTAAGAAAACCCACGGGTTGAGATAAGAACGGTTTAATAATTGAAATAAAAATAATAATAATAATAATAGCAATAATAATAATAATAACAATAATAACAATAGTAATTGTAATGAAAAGGAGAACGAGAGAGACAAACAAAACCCAGGGAAAAGAAAACAAGTGATGCAACCGCTCACCACCCACCAACCGACACGCAGCCGGTCCCTGAGCAGCGATTGCTCCCCTCGGCCAACTCCCCGCAGTTTATATACTAAGCATGACGTCATATGGTATGGAATAGCCCTTTGGTCGATTTGGATCAACTATCCTGGCTGTGCCCCCTCCCAGTTCCCTGTGCACCTGGCAGAGCATGGGAAGCTGAAAAGTCCTTGACTAGGGTAAGCACTACTTAGCAACAACCAAAACATCAGTGTGTTATCAGCATTCTTCTTACACTAAATCCAAAACACAGCACTATGCCAGCTACTAGGAAGAAAATTAACTCTCTCCCAGCTGAAACCAGGACAATTGTCACTCTTTATATTTTTTTATTCCAGCAGGAAATAAAATGAGGTAACTAAAATAGTTCAAATGTTCTCCAGGCTGAGACACTTCTGGGTGTCTCTAGAAGTAAAAGGGAATAATTTTAATATTTCAAGTAAGTGTTCTACAAATGTTAAATTCCTCTGCCTTTGGCCATCAAGTAATCAGAGTTTTTGAGAATTTAAGCTTTTGATGTTGAAGTTCTACCTATATCCTTGTGGGGATCTGGGTCTCAGTGAATTTGGTAAGGTTACAGAAGGAAACCTAATAGATCAGGAATTCTTACCACTCTTAGACTAGTGTCCCAACCACAGAAGGACTCTGCTTTTCCTTGGTTCAGTTGAACCAGTTGTTTTTATAAACTCTGTTCCGAGTTTGCTAATTAGGGCTATTTGCAATGGTGAATTTGAGGGACCTATCCATTGATCACTGTGATAAAACAATTTTCTGTAAAACTCTCTGACAGTCATTAAAGCACTAAAAACTTTTAGATGCTCTCAGTCTGTTGTAGAATCAATGCAAATGGTTTCCAGTCCATTGAGAAAGTGGCATTTCAGAACTCTAGGTTTATTCAATGTTCACTTGGAAGGCTGTAAAAGCTTTTCCCATTAGTTTTTTTCTAATGCGTTGAGCTAGCTGTCTTTTACAAGGTGTCTAATTTGTCTCCATTCTGTGTACCACATGTAATGATCTGAAAAGGTCTTCTGAAGAATTTCTGATACTGCTTGAATTGCACACACATAGACACTATTAAATTGTTTTCTCAGTGACAGGCTGGAACATAAACAAATGCATTTGAATGTTTCAACTGCTGAGTTTCGTAGCTCATTTATTGCTCTCCCTATTAAAAAAGAAAAGCCTTAAGAGATTTTCAGAGACAAAGATCCCATATTTCTTTCTAAGCTTGATTTCATGCAAACTTTTAAATTGTGTTCTACATACAGATTATGGTGTGCAGTCTTACTTGGCATATACCATAATCAAACTTCAGTCTGACTATAACCTGATGGTTGTGGGTGTTTTTTCAGATTTATCAGGGTTATTATTCTGTTCATCTGTGCTGACTTGATT
The DNA here is from genome assembly GCA_013401315.1 of Balaeniceps rex. Classification (NCBI taxonomy): domain Eukaryota; kingdom Metazoa; phylum Chordata; class Aves; order Pelecaniformes; family Balaenicipitidae; genus Balaeniceps; species Balaeniceps rex. The sequence goes on from VYZW01053093.1 coordinate 3,386, forward strand.
TGTTGTGATGTGATGTTGTGGAGGCCTTTTTGCTGTTTTTAACAGTTCATCTTTCTTAGGCTGTCACACCCACAATTTTGGATAAAATGTCAGGATTTACCAACCATTCTGGTGCTGTTGTAATCTTTTCTGTCTTTAGCCAGTCTGTTTGAGTGATACATGTCAAGATTCTTACTAGGTTTTTTATTGTACAGTATTAATTTATTTTTCAATGAGAAACAATGCAAGGCTGAGCTGTAAATGTTATTTATGTAGATTCTCTAACCATTAATGTAACCACTGAAAAATCACTTTGTTTGAAATAACCCATTTACAAATTTTGTCTCATTATATTCTGAGTTCTGGTCCAAACCTTTTGTCTTTTTTAGGGAGAACAAACCAAACTTAAGCTAAGAGACAAATTCCTAACTGGGGTAAACTGACTTATTTCCATGCACCCAGGCTACATAAATGAAAAAGAAGTGTTTGCAGTTGTCCAAAGAGGGGCCCCAATTTGTTTAGAAATGAAAATGGAAAGTTTCATTGACAATCTCAGTTATACATATTGAGCAATGAAATAATATTTAACAATGTGTTTGCTTCTATTAAGCTGTCAGTCATAAAAACAGTGTTAACCTGCACTAGCATTGTCATCGACATAAGCTCTATGACTTTTCTCTGTATTATTTATTTCTTTTCTGTTCCATTTCCTCTTTCATTTCCTACTGGCATATTACTTTGTAGTGAGTGAAGCATGAACACTCATTTCCACTTGCAAAACAGACCACTTACCTAACTGGACTATAAAGAGATTTAGTACATTTACCGCTGTGGTTTTCATGTAACAGACATAAAATATAGTCTAATCAAAGAGAAAAGATGTGGGCTACCCACTTAACTCTGTCTTAAGCTTTTTTTATGGAAAAATATATATATATTAAGAAAAAGATAGTATAATGAATAGCACAACATGGACCTGTTCTCTCTGTTTTTCATTACTATAGTGATGCAGAATAGCCATAAAGTTGTTGCATCTAACCCTTTGACAATGTTTTCAAGTGATGAAATTTCTAATGGCAGATAATCAACATATCATATTCTAGCTTTGAATCATCACGGGGAGAAAAGTGGCATGATAAGGCTTCTATTTCTGCTTTGTATACACAAATACATTCTTCCTTAGATAGCAATCTGAGATAGCTGTGAACAGGATGTTCTTGTACACTTAGTGATATTGAAAATATTTCTTTTTATCATTGTAAGTATTCTTATAAGCATTTTCTATTTATTTTCCACACTGAAGCTGGTCAGCACACAATAGATATACATAATTTTATGGAGGTCAACTCCAGTAAAGTACTGTCAGGGTCATGATTGTTCCAACATGCTCTTTCTCCACAGGCCCTGCCTGCTTCTCTTGAAAACTCAGAACCAAAAAGGCCTTTATTTTACCTAGGCCTTCAACATGGCCTTCACTAGTATTCACATAGCCAACTCAGGGAAATACAGACTGATAACTGGATGCAAAATTGGCTAAACTATCAGGCTTAAAGCTTATTGTCATCAGCAGTCCAGTGGGCAACTGGCAGCCACTTCATGGGTCAGTACTGCAACTAGTACCATTTATTGACAACCTGGATGGTAGAACTGTATGCATCCTCAGCCAGCTCACAGCTGATATCAAAATGGGGGAAGTGGTTCACTGATATTTAAAGTCACCTCAACAAGAAGGAAAAAAAAAAAAAGAAAGGTCGACAAAAAGCTTGTAAAGATTAACAAGGGTAATTGTAAAGCTCTATACCTGGGACAAAATAATCCCATTCAGCAGTACAAGCCAAGGCAGACTGACTAGGAAACAGCTTTGCCAAAAAAGACCAGGTAAACATCAAAGCTGATCATGAGCTAACAATGTGACCCTGCACCAAAGAGGGCCAACCGCATCCTGGGCTGTACTAGGAGAATTGTAGGAAGCAGTTCTAGGGTGATGATTCTTTCCCTTTATCTAGCATCTATGAGACATTTTGGGTGCCTCAGTAGAAGAAAGACTTTGATGTATTGGAGTAAACCCAGTGCAGGCCACCAGGACCATTTGGTCCTCGAACACATGATGTATGAGGAGAAGCTGAGAGACCTTGGTTTTCTCAGTCTCAAGAAGAGAGGGTTTAGGGGAGATCTTATGGTTGTCTTCAACTACCTAATGGAAGAAACAGAGAAGACAAGAGTCTTCTCAGAGGTGCACAGTAACAGGACAACAGGGAACAGATGTACAAGGTGACAGCAGTAACAAGGTAAATCATAGGTTAGTAAAATCCCAGAACGTGTGCTGAGAGGCATTCTGGGATCTCTTGGAGATACTCAAAACTCAACTGGATAAAGCCCTGAGCAACCTTTTCTAACTGGACATGCTTTGAGCAGGAGACTGGACTAGATAGCCTCTGGAGGTCCCCTCCAGTCTACATGATCCTGTGGTTCTCTTCACTACAAAGGGTGTAAAAAGTCTGGACCTAGAGTGAAATCCAGAGCTGTGAAGTGTGTAGGTTCCCAGCTTGACATGTGGATGGAAGCAGATGCTGTGCAGAAAACTGTATGGTCTGAGCTTTTTAGGGTTAGCTAGTCTCCCACCACAGAAATCAGACACTTGAATAAAGCAAAGGGGTTATAGATGGTGATGGTGACTTTCACTGGTTTTACATGCCTAAAAATTTATATTAGAAAAAAACCCCACCAGGTAGAGCTCATTCATAACAACTCAGTCTTGTGATACTGTTTAGCACCTAGAGTAGTTATCCTAGAAAGAGAAGATGGCTTCTAGGCATTCTCTGCCCATCAGGAATTTTAAAAACATGTCTCTGATCTTCAGGAGAATGTTTTCACCTGATTTCACCAGGCTCTAAAGTTGGATGTAACACCTGGAGCTGAACCACTGTTACTGGAGATAGAGGAGTGGGTTGGATTTTCAGTATGTCACGGAAAATGAAAGAGCAAAATTGATGGTTGAGATATCTAGATGTCTTGAGCGAGAAGGCAATATATGAAATACATTGAGTGTACATAGATAAAATGATCATAGACTTGCAGATGCTTGACATATTTACTAAATCCTTTCTCTTTTTTATTCCAAAAATCTGTACTACATCATAATGAAGTATATCACTGAAAGAAACATGGAATTTTCTAGGAGAGGTTATCTGCTAGTTATAGAAAATGAAACTGGTGCAGTAATGCCTAAAATAGCTAACACATACTGCAACATAATAATGAAGACTATGTAGAGGCAAATATTAACTGGAAAATTTAAATACAGCTCTTAGATAGAAGCTGCACTGAGTAATGGAATCCAACAACAGCTCAAGCCATACATTTTATGATTTTAAGGTCTGCTACTTGTTTATTTTGATCATTTACTTAATTTCTTTGGAAGAAATTTGATTGAATTACCTAGAATTTAAGTCTATAATGACTAAAGTTGATTGATTAATTGGTTGATTTATTCTGTTTATGCTTTTTTATACTCATGTAAAATATTTATATTATTTTGTCCATCCAAGATCTTTGACACCTTATAATCTGAAACATAAGCTGTCTGCAACACCAGTTAGCTAACACTTAACAACATCTTCTAATTCCTCCTGGTTAGAGAAGTGATGCAACCCCATTCTATTCATGGAGACATAAAGGTTTAGAGCCAGAGTCAGTGAAAGCTGTAGGGAATGTCTTCATTGTGCAGTCTCAGAAATAACCTACTATAGAGATATCTGAGCTGGCTTTAATTAGCTAGCTTTCGTACAAGCAGCAATCCTGTAGACCTGCCTGGCGTAGATCTGTGCAAGCTAATTTATTCTGCTACTCAATGTCTTCTCATAAGATGTTTATAGGTAGATACACAAATGTTTTAGGCGCCTGAGTTCAAGAACTGTGGTTATGAAAATAACCATTCCAAATTTCACATTATGCAGTCATTGATTACCACGCCCATGGGGTTACACGGTCAGAATAAGAACCTAACACAATCTTCTCCAGCTTCCCCCTATACCCATCCATAAGTGTCAAGAAAACTAAACTAGAGGGTGTTTGAACTCTCTCTGGAACTATGTGAATCTTTAATTTCTTTCTGTATATTGACTATGTAGAGCTTTGCACAGAGCTTGTGTGGGCAGGATACCCAAACAAAGTTTTTTAAAGGCTTTGTCAACTTTCTGACTGTCAACTGACCATCCATTCTTACACACACCTTTTTAACTGTAATGTTACCAAAATAATGTCTATTTCATGGGACTATTTTCTGTACTCTTTACTTAATGTTTCAAAGTACTTTGAATATGAGTATGTGGTAAGTACACTTAGGCCTGCATAAGTAGCCACTTTGATTATGTAAACTCCTGTCTTAAGAGATTTCTAAGTATCTCCATAAATACAATACAATTTGCTTCTCATAAGAAAACATTTTATGTCAGTCCCTGGAATGCTGTAGTTGAATGTTACTTGTTATCTTAATTGTCTGCTTGTATACCTAGACTTCACTTCTCAATAATTCAAAATGAGATGAATTATATGAGCAGAGCTAATAAACTTTAGAGATGTCTCCTTGTTCCCAGAAAGAAAAAGACATCTGTGCACCAGAAGTTCTAACCAAATGGGCAGAGAAAAGATTACTTGTCAAAAAACACTAGGAGACATTCTACTGTAAGAACTGATAGTTTTGCTATTATATTGTAGTACATAACCTGTTTTATCCATAATAACACAGAAGTTTCCTAAGAAGCACTTCATGGTGTTGGACCTTTTACTTCATGAGAAACTTGGCAAAACCCCGTTCTAGGCATGAATACCATTTAAAGAGAAAGTTGCATGCAGGTCTATTTCTAGAAAATTAAAACCACTACCTTTTCCAGATGTAGACTCATATGAACATAGCAAATTAACAAATAAAAACTGAAGAATTTTTAAATTGTACATGAAACAGAAATTCTAAGAAACCTCACACTTCCAATTTCAAGCAAAATAGTGAAAAATCTACTGTGATTATCCCCATGCAGAATATATTACTGTGAAAAATTTGCCATACTTACTTCTTGACTTTTTGGAGGGCCCTGAAGCAAATTAAAATGTCTAAATTACCCGAGCAAGGTATTTGGTCTATTTTTCACCTTCACTATTCAAACGGTCTTTTCAATGTTCTAAAATTCAGTAATATTACAAGACAGCTAGAAAAAAGTTAAGAAAAGGGAATTAATTTAAGAAAGAATTTTTGTAAATACAATTTTGTAGTTCTCTTAGGGCAGCTGTAAAGATTCTATTATGATTTTAGTCAAAGAAAAGACAAACTGTATGCTATTTTCGATAGCATGCCTTCTCAGAAGACATTTGTGGCATGACATATGGGTGATTGTTTTCCTTCATATAAACTGTCATTGTAATCAATCAGTTGATAAACTGAAGGTAAGTGATGGTATTAATTTGCTAGTTATTCAAAGCATTGTTATATATGGTATAACTGTTGCCATAGAAATGTTTGTATTTTACCTGTGTATTTAACTTGCAGATTTGTCCAGCACAGTACAGATTGTGAAGTTTTGACATATTAGTGATATGCCTGATAACTTATGCAGGCAATACAGATACTTGTCTCTTATTTCCATCAAGGACATTTTTTTAAAACATGGGTCATTTCTCTCATAGGCCCTAATTCAGCAAAACACTGAATCTGTACATAACAATCAACTATTCTTCATCAAACTGAATGATTGATGAGGGGTTCTCTCAATTTCTTTTGGCAAAGGTTCCTCTCTAGGAATAAAACTAGCTAGATAGTCTGTGCAATCAATATTTTCTAGTCCCTACACAGAGGATTCTTCTTTTGAGTAACAGACCATTAACTTGGCCAACTCTCCTGGTGTTTATGGAGCATTGTGAGTATTAGGACTGACCACAAAAAGGAACATTTTGATCTGAGGATCACCAACAAGTACATATGCTGAAATTTCAGCATTAGGAACAATGCCAGTGCTTCTAACCCTTTCCATTCTGAGATTAAGGAAATATCAAGTTTGGGAATAACCTTAGACACTAGGTGTTACTAATAGGTCAACAAAATAATCCACTTATCCCTAAAAGCATTTTTATAAAAAGCAAGACTGGATAAACATTATCAGACAGCGAATGTGTCCTGTTCTTTCTTCTGCACAACAAGAGGAGTGAAATGCACATGTAAGTACCATAAGAAAAAGAGATAAAAATAAAATAGGTGAATGTGAACTTGTATAGTCAAAAATTCCTACATTTTCCAGTCATGTTGAAGGTATAATAGAAGACATGGATAATATATTTTCTTTCCATGTTTTCTTTACAATGGAAAAATTGCATCTAAAGATTAATCTTGTCTTGTCCTAAGAATTAAATTTTAACCCCACAGGAACTGGCATCTTATCAATAAATCACTGACAGAAATCCATTCATAGGATTTACTTTGCTTCACATATCTGGGTCTTAACCTTAACCCTGTCCTGGTTTCAGCTGGGATAGAGTTAATTTTCTTCCTAGTAGCTGGCATAGTGCTGCATTTTGGATTTAGTATGAGAATGATGTTGATAACACACTGATGTTTTAGCTGTTGCTAAGTAGTGTGTATACTAGTCAAGGACTTTTTAGCTTCCCATGCTCTGCTGGGAGGGGGCACAGCCAGGACAGCTGACCCAAACTGACCAAAGGGGTATTCCATACCATATGACATCATGCTCAGTATTATAAACTCAGGGGAGTTGGCCGGGGAACAGTGATCGCTGCTCGGGGACTGGCTGGGCATTGGTCAGTGGGCGGTGAGCAATTGCATTGTGCATCACTTGTTTTGTATATTCTATTATTATTATTATTATTATTATTATTATTATTATATTATCTTCCTCTGCTGTCCTATTAATCTGCCTTTATCTCAACCCACGGGTTTTACTTTTTTTTTTCCCAATTCTCTCCCCCATCCCACCAGGGCAGGGAGGGTGAGCAAGCGACTGTGTGGTGCTTAGTTGCTGACTGGGGTTAAACCACGACAACCCTCAAACCCTCAACTGTATAGCCTCCCTTTGCACTTGGCCTTGGGTGCAATAAACAAGCACACTATGACTACATCACAGAGGTCTAGGTTTTTTTTTCTTAATGCACATACGTAAGTGCTAAACATTTAGTAGTTTACAGGGTTTGCGAAAAAAAAAAGGGATAAATGAAAATGCTGTACTGAGTGAGGTGGGACATTAGCTCATTCATCCCTGTTACCCTTGTACTTGCTAGGGGTTGCTGAATCTGGTAGCCCTGCTGCAGCTCCCCGCCCCCAGGTCCAGCCAGCAGTGAGGTTAGGCACACCTTCCTGGTTGGCACACACACAAACGCACATAAGCAGCTGCCACACAGATCAACGCAGACAGGAGACTCAGCACTCATGGAATTACAAACAGCACCAGTGGCCTCATCCCATCCGCCTCTCCAGCTGAATTAGGATGGAGATCTTCCTTCATCAGGATGAAGGTCTGTCAGTGGGAACGTATACACGTATATGTCCAATGTGGATCCCCTCGGCAGCTGGGCTCAGATACGTGGTCTCTCCAGGAGCTGCCCTGGTCCCTTGCCCTGCCCAGCTGCTGACACCTGGCACACAAGTCTCCACAGCTGCACTCCAGCTGCTGGAGCAGATCCCCTCATGCACAACGACACAGGTGGTGCACACACACACACGCACACAAACACATGCAGACCAGGCATTGATCCTGCTGCAGCTGGCCTTCATCACTTAGTCCATCTGTTAGCTGTCCTTGGAGCCTCTCATCTCCAGTCACCTCATACACAGAAAAATGGGTCTCTCAGGTGACCCCCCACCCCCTATGGTCTCTCCAGTAATGGCATGGACACTCTTGTCCCTCTAGTAGCCACCTACTCCTGTTGTCTCATGCACACCTTTACTTGGCAGCCTCCCAGGCTACTTGACCTACTCTTTGGCCAGTCCAGCCTGATGCTCACTGACAACACGCACTGACACATGCACCCTCACATACTCCAGCAGTGGCCCACAGGAACACAGCTCTGGTCCCACTCTAGCTGCTGTAACTCAGAAATTCCCACACCCTTGTGCACACAGATAGAGAGCTCCCCACCCAGGAAAATGGTCAGAAATGTAGTTTAATGAGAAGAAAAGTCAGACTGCGCTGATCAGGCACAGGGCATGGCCAGACAAGCATGGTAACCAGCCCCTGCTTACACATGACTAGCCTCTTTTATCCCCTTGTCCTTCTATTTTCCCACACTTGTTCCTTCCCCAACCACTCTAAATCCCAAAGGTACCTGCAAGCCTTTCCCTGGCCCCATAATGATAGGTGTCCACCCTGGCTGTGGGGGTGGTCATGTCCTGTGACATCCTGGGGACAGGAGAGGCTGAGGCAGAGTTCCCCCCTGCCCATGTGCCTCTGCTCTCCTTTGTGTGTATGGCGATGAACTTTTTATCACATAGCCTAACAGTACTATCCATGGTAATATAGGGTTAATCAAAGCATTTGAGAAGACAAAAATATTATGTTTTGAAGCACAGGGCAGACTGAAGTGTTGCAAACTTAGAAGGCACCAGAGCATAGAAGGAAGTGATGAGGTGAGAAGTGCATGGATTATTTGAGTTGGTGATCTGCACAGATCGTGTCTGTGCTGCTCATGAAGACAAAGCCTTCTAAAGTAGCCTACAGCAAAACTGTTCTCCTTAAATCCAAACGTCGGTTTTATTCTTACGTTGAAAAAAGAAGTAAGATGTCTAAGAGGTGAGAAGGAAGATTTCCTGCTCTACCTCAGAACATTAATTCCGCATGTTTCATGGTCTGCAGATAGCATCTCAAAAGTAAATACTATTTATTACATGTGAGAAATATAAAAATAAGAAAACAAGTAGATACGCTAAAGCCAAAGGTATTGCTGATGGTGAACTGAAGATAAATATTCCATTGCTGGGCTGCAGCATATATGTATATACTGGAAAGATATATTAAAAAAATAATAATCTTGCAATCTTAAACTGTCATAACTAACAGATACTCCAATAACTTACAGTTGTAAACACAATTACCCTCACTGAGAAGATAATAAACCTTTTTTTCAAGACAGATTCATCTAACTTCAATGTCCAGACATTTCTATGCATTTGTCAGCAAGGCTGAAATTTTTTCTTATTATTAGACATCATTTTCACAGAGGATCAAGTCGTCTTCAAATCTTCTCTCAAGTAGTCTGAACAGATTCACTTTCTTAAATCTGACATCCCAAAATTTATTTTCCTACCCCTTCAATCATTGCTTTCAATCTTCTCTGAATGTTTTATAGAATTTCTGTATACTTTAACAACTAATGACGCATAGTTGTGCAGATCTCCAATAAAAACCAAAAATATTTTTGGATAAACAACCAGACTATGCCATACATCTCTAATAATACTACTATGATCATTGTATTAGCTAATTTTTTGAGTTATTGACATTTTTGAGGTGGGAACACCCATGCCTATAACTATCCAACACGTGCCTCTGATGCCCGCATATGGCAAGTTTTAAAAGAACCTTGAGATACCTGATCAAAGTACATGAAAAGACTTCTAACAAGAAGTTACAATAAAAAACCCAAAAATTATAAATCAGATTCTTTATGAAGAGTGGCCTTCTGTGAAATAAGGCTTTTGAAAGTTCACAGATTGTCATTGGATTTCAAAATTAAATACTTTATTGTGTTGTCTATGGTTAAATTGGCTCTAATTCCTATCATCCTAAATATTTTAAATATTGACAATATTTAGTCTTTACTTATCAAAAAAATTGTAATAAATATTGGAGCAATACTGGCACAATTGGTACAGAGCAAATTTCTTAATCTGAATGGAGGACAGATGTTTGACACTTTCCTAAGTGTCAGCTAGGGCACTTCCATCACGTGTTTTCTGAGCTTACTATTTAATTCAAATCGTCCACAATGGAGGTGTCTTCACATTTTCATCCAAGTACAAAGCAGAATCTAGTGAGAGAATTTTTCTTTACTACTTTCAATTTTATGATCTACAATTTGCCAGTTCTCTAATGAGGCCAAATCTCCATTCGATTTTATTCCCTCTAAAAATGCTTTCATATTTTCTTTAATTCTATTAGGCATTAGTTTTCTTTCACTTGTTTTTTCTCTTCTCTCTCAGGTATTTTTACCTTATTTTTACTGATTTTCTTGGCATTTGCTGAACAATGCTGAATTATTTTCAGCTTTTTCTTCTTTTTTTAAATTTTGAGTCCCCATTTGGTTATACCAACAATTGCTTTAAACTTTATTAAAACAGTCTGTTTAAATTTCAAGAAATATATATTCAATGAGAGTAATGAACTACAAATGTCAAGTCACTATGACTAAACCATAGCCAACATAAGACCTTCGACTCTGTGGAATGTTCCCTTTTGTCTTCTTGCATCCCTTCCCCAATACAAAGTTTATTATTTCTTTGATCAGCTTTAGATCATATCCCTACATCTCTTCTGAGGTCTACCTCTTTAGAAATGAGGATTTTTTTTGTCTTTTCACCTCTATCCATAGTTTTGTTTGTTTGGTTAGCTGGTTTTTTTTTAATTTCCTGCAATCTCTCACCTTGCTAGCCAAAAGTTTCACACCAGAATTATCACCTTTTCTTTTTTTCAGGCTATTGGAATACCATTGGCCAAACTATAGATAGTAAATTATAGCTCTCCAGGATCTAAGATTAAAACATAGTTTAGACACCAATCCAAAATATATTTACCTTGATACGTTGTATTTTGTTTGCTGATAGATAAAAAAAATTGTGCATACAGTAAATACACAGAAATTCACATTCAATTCAACTCATATATAATTAGGCTCCCAAAAAGTCTGTGTCATTCTCTTGCATCCTTGCTATGTTTGGCTAATGTGGCTTGCAAGTAAGCTTTTAAATGTAGATGCAGTACATGTCTACGTAAGAACTAGCTTCACCTGGACTAGAAAGATCATGTGTATACTGTAGACTATCAGTATTATTAGCAACAGCCAGCAATGACCAGAGTTATAAAGCAGAGCAAATAGAGCCTATTCTGGAATAGTGCTTGTTATGCCTTGTTTCTGATCATGAAAACTTTCTTTTGGCACATTGTAAGCACTGATAATCATAGAATCATAGAATCATTAACGTTGGAAAAGACCTCTAAGATCATCTGGTCCATATTACATAGTAACTACTGGAAATGTTAAGGTAACGGCAATCAATGTTTATTCAATAACCCTGAGTGTTTTCTGAGCTTGTTTGCTTTTCTGCTGAAGTCTTCTTCGTGTGAGCGTATGAAGTGCTGTCCTTTCTCAGCTCAAGATGCATTAAGTGTTTGTTCATAAATTACACTTACTCTTACAAACATCTAACATTTTAAATAGTCATATACCTTTTTATTGAGGTTTGGAGATACTGCTTGAATAAATACTAGAAGTCTGATGTCTTATCAACACTATTTGGAATCTCATGAGTCTGCTTAGTTGTTTGGAAAAGTCAATGTCAATCTCTGGCAGCTTCAAGAATTCATGTAGGAAATGCCAAGATGTTTATCAAATGAATGGATAGCATATTAAAGATTCACTGGCACTTTATCTTAAATGAAGTTTTGATTTAATTTCAATTGTTTTTCCAGAATAGCTTGTTCATCCGGAATTTAAAGTTTTCAGCTGTGTTTTCAATTCCAACTTTGTCAGGACTAACTTTCCTGTAAAACTGTAAAAGTTTTAAAAGCATTAAAAAAGAAAAAGATATATCAAAAAGGTATATGGAATATAGGCACATTCCTCTGAGTATATCAGATATATCTGATATTTTTTGAACCAGATATCAGCTTCTTTTTACCTCTCTCATATACAGTGCATTGGTTTCCTTTTTACAGGAAATACTTTGTGAAGAAGCATTTGATTGTTAATCTGTGCACACCCAGAAAAAAGGAAGGCTCATTCCTGCATTAACAACCTCATTTCTAAAGAGGATTACTCTCATATGCAAAGATCAATGAAAGTATTATTAAATCTCCCAGCCCTTTTGCTTTCCTGTGCAAAGCTGATATTGCCAATTATTTTAAAGATGTCTAACTCTAATTTTAGTGGAATATTTTTGGCATGAAGTGGGGGGATGTTGAATATTTTATACCAGGCTGGTCTCAGAAGGAGTTCTAAACTATTTAATACCTTATAAGATGTCATTGGGCTAAAAGGAATCACTTTAGTAACAATCAATCTCACTATCAATTTTGTCAACTCTATGGACGTTTTAATTTTTTTCCTAACAAATGTTTTCCCCTCTTTCCCTCTGATAAAACAATGAATCTGTTGACCCTAGGTTACTAATATTTCCATACTTATTCTAATTCTGGAGCATTTTGAATAGTCTAATTTATCTCTTACCTCAGAAAGTGCCTTAGATTATTTTCCTCTACTGTGTAAAAAGAAGTACTTGTGTCTAATATGCTTGAGCAAACGTATTGAAATACTTATGACAGCAGAAAATATTTGGCTTACCTTGTACTGCAGACCCATGATCATGTTAACCAGTACGTTACTTTAGTTGCTCAAAACTTGTAACTTTCAAGTAACTGGTTTCATTATTCAGTCTATCTGCTTTTAGTAATGAAAAACATCCGAAAGTGGTAACTGAATTTGGACTCCAATGTATTACACAAATATGGGCCATTTGTACTTTCAAAATACTAATTATTTCACTTCAACTGCAAAGGGCTCATGACTCGCTTCTACTCAGGGACTGACAAGTCTCAAGACAATGAGTTCTGCCGTGAACAAAGAGGAGTTATGCCAAGCTAGTGAGGCAAGGAGTGGACATACAGCAAGTCAAAGGACAGCATAGGTAGGA
>VYZW01053094.1:6061-17683 GCA_013401315.1 Balaeniceps rex
AGCATAATCTGTCCTTTTTTCCATGACCAAGGGGAGTGGTTTGGTGAATTTTACATTCCTTGTTTTAAGCCTAAATGCTCTTTACTTGCTTTTAGCGCTTTCTGAAATAACAAATCAGCTATAAATTCCCATGTTTGCTGCTCTGCATACATGCATTTGATTAAGAGGAAACTTTAAATGGTAAAGGCAACACAACAATGTCACTTTAGAAATTCCTAATACCACTACTACTTTTGAAATTAAGTGTCCATGGGATACAAATATCTCTTAAATCAAACACTAGACTTTGAAAGTTGTCTATCTAAGATGTCCACCATGTGAGTTCCTAAAAAAGATACAAAGACACGGTTCTAATGGAAACATGAAATATTTTATCCATCTCTCTCAAAAAAAAAGAAAGAAATCAACTATAATCTGATTTTCCAGCATGGAACATTTTCAGCTGCTTTCAGTAGGACACAGTGCAGTTTTGTACTGATTGATGATCACAGGTAATAATTGTGCTTCTGGAATCATTGACTTTCATAGAGCTATGCCCTGGGAGACAGCTATTTCTGAGTTGCTGGCTGAGCATTATAACTTTCCCTTCAGCCAGTCATTTGAGGGTGTGGGAAGGGTCACACCGACATGTTCCCCCCCTGCACCTGAGCTTCAAATGCTGTAAATAATAGCAATTAAGAACAATCATTTTGTTCTTGAACATCAATAGAAAAGAAAGTTTTAAAGCCATTTAAAGCTCCACAGGATAGTGTTTTGAATAGTGTTTTCTATGCACACAAACGCATACATTTCCTCTGATCCTCCCAGCAGTGTTATCAATTGCAGCTTTCCCAGGAGAAAGTGTGAGTTGGGAACTAAGTCTAAATATGCAGATATATGACCTGATCCACATCCTGCTGAAATCACTGCTTGTCTTGCTGTTGATTTTAGTGGAAATTGGATATAGATAGCAAAACAGAAGCTAGCAGCTCTGGCTTCAGAAATGATTGGGAAAAGAAGATTGAAATAATGGTGAATAGTTTTCTTAAGGTTGTTCCATGGCATATTATATCAGTGTTTAAAGTTCTTGAACTTCTCATAAGCTCTTTTTTCAAAATACCTTTAAAACATCTTTCCTCTTGCACTGAAAACATCAAGGTAACCAGAGAGAATGTTAGGAAGCAGGGCTTTGGAAGAGCTTTTGGAAAACTTTGGAAAAATACATATTTAATTTTAAAAGGATTTGGCTGCATAGATTCTACAGGTGGTTTTTAACATCTCAGCCTCAGTCTCTGAGGACTATGGGTATTTGTCTGCCTGAAATGAGTGTTATATTTGTACATTTGTCAGGGGCAAAATATACAAAGCTGATCCAGTAGACTTCACAGTTTCAATTTAAACTGAAATCCCTTTCAGATGTAGAGATTTTAACGTTGCTTACCTGAAAGAGAATGGGCTTAATAAGTCAGATATTTGTGCATCTTTACTGTATTTCTCTCGAAAAGAAGGTTAATAAAGAATGACTGTGAAGTAAAATGTCCCAATCTAACAAGGAGATAAATTTTTACCCTGATCTCGTCTAGTCTTTGTTGTCACATCAATTCACCAACAGTCCTGATGGCAAGTAGAGTGTAAGGAATGATAGTGAAGAAATAGAGAACAAAAATTCCTCATAATCCCACTGAATACATTCTGAATTTTGAATAGTGAATTCGGTCACAACAGTATATACTGTATGGGGTACAGGAGCTATATACTCTCTGTCATTTTTACAAATACTTCTCAGGGGAAAAAAAATCCATATTTTCCATCTTCTGTAAGAAAATGCAAGTCAAACTTCATGGTTAGCAGCTATGTCCACCTTTCTCCCTTCAGATAAATTATAAGTGATTCTTGGTTTTTGCCCTAGTAGAAACCTTCAGGAAAGTAATTAACTTTTAGCTCCTGAAAGCAAAGATCAATACATTTCTTTCTGTGAAAGAGAATGAATGTTGTCAGTATGTTAATCTGTAGAATTTATCTCATTGTGAGAATAGTTGCTGACCCAGGTCATTTGACTGATCATTCTGACATTGTTTTATTACTGGAAGCTTAGATTTTGTAAGCTACAGAAATCCAATAGTAAGTAAAATCTAGGGCATTACCTCTTTTGAAATGCAATACATACTAGACTCTGGTTTAGAATAAGCAGTTATTCTCAGAAAAACGTCTATGAAGGCAGCTTTGTAGCATTCAATGTTTAACAATATCTCTGAACTGATGCTTGCAGTGTTTACGTGCAGAAAGCTTGTCCCATGCTACCAAATCAGGAAAATTATGATGTATTTCTTTTTGCTTACAATTAATGTTCTGTCACCAGAATTTAGTAATAATTATGACTGCAGAATGCAACTCTGTAATGATAAATAGAATAAATAATAGTGTTTCTGAGAATAACAAACAGATCCAGCTTTGAATCTGAGTGAAATCAATCCTGAGGAAGAATGGAAGAAGGAAACCTCATTTTTTAATGTTGGAATTGGTTCAGTCTTCACTGACTGTACTGACTTAGGCTTTGTCACTTGTATCTTTTCTAGGTGGATGTGAAATACTACTGAGTTAGATTAATAAAGTGTTATGGTTCTTCTGCACAGATACAAAAGACTAGAAGAGACAGTGGAAAATTGGAACCTTTCATTATTTATCATACTGCATAATCCATGCTATGCCAGAACAACCAGTGGATAATATAAGGGTCTTCTAGTTTGACATAGCCCTGCAGCAGAAGTACGAAGCTAAAAATTCTCACCACTTGAACATTTCACTAGGGAGCTTTGAAAGCATCTGCTGTAAAGGAATGTGGGCACCCAATTCAAATTGAAATTAGAAGTTACTTCAAATTAGGCTTAAAGGGAATTGCTTATTTAAATTACCAAGGCCACCTGCAAAATCTTCAGTCCCTATTAAATAAATGTTTTTGGCCCAACAGACTGTGGAAAAAATCTAAGTGCTGCTTGAGATTTTTAAGAGTAAATAAGGATTTGATGGTTTATAAATAAATATTCTGGTTTTGAAAAAATCTATTACTACTCCACACTTCCTAAGATTTTGTCCTCCTCAATGTGTGTTATGCTGAGGACCAAAACAGCAGTAAATCATAGCTTGAGCAATTAGCCCAAGATCACACATTCATTTGCAGGCCTAGAACCCAACTTTCTTGATCCTCAGTCTTGTGCGTAGTTTGCATGCCACATCCAAAATATTATAGATTTTTTAAACTGACATCCCAAAAATTTACATAAAACGTGAGTTTTCCAAGAGGCAGATTTTTTTTTCGAAGTTTTTTATTCAAGATGTACTGGGGAAAAGGCATATTACAACAGTTAGATGCTATTTCTTAAACTTCACCAGGGCTGAGCAGAGCAATATAACTCTACTATAGTAGGAAGAAACTTTATCCCAGTTGTTGCTACTGAGAAAAGGATTGGCTTTAATGCTTTAGAAAATAAGCCTCCTAAATCTAAGCATTGGATTGAAGTGTTTGGAAAGAAATGCCCAGTGTTTTTTTGTAGGGCTAATTCACAGCACTACTTCCAGTAAATACTAAGAAATGGCAACTATCACCTGTCATAATCAGTGGTATGAAAACCTAACAGGATATCCTGGATTCCCTCATCTGAGTAATAACTTGTTAAACCCACTGCTCTCATACCCAAACCACATACATTGAAGGGATGACCCAGCACAGAGTTTGATTGCACAAATATAAGTTGTTCTGCTCAGTTAAAAGTAAAGTTACATCAAAGAAAAGAACTTCCTCCACACACCTTCAAGTAAAGAAGCCCAAAATACATTACTTAGCAGTATTTGGTATCTTGCTGGTATAAATCTTTTATATCTGCTCCTATATAAAATCTGTTTGATTTCTCGTCAAACACATTTTTGGTTAAGTAATGACGCATTCCCTTGCTGACAGTTGTTAATAAAACGTTGCCACTGACACTGTCCAGATCAAATCCACTGGAAGGGTGCACTGTTATCTTCCCAGATCTGATTTCTCAACATTGTTGGTACCTGAATGCAAGGCTGAGCAGTGGCATCTCTGAAGCAGCATGTCACAAGCATAAATATGTCAGACAGGACTCCTTATCATTTTATGTATTCTTTTCCATAGTGGATGGGATTCTAAGCATTTCAATTACCATGGAAAAATTATGAGTCAGTGGCCAAGTGATTAGCATGCAGTTCTGTTATTTACTCTTCAATAAACAATCTTGGCAGAGAATCGAAGTCTACAAGCACCATTTTAAGAAAATGTCATTAAAACATTGAACTTCATGTGTCCAGTTTAGATAATATATAACTAAATCAGTAAGCACTTCAAGTTTTTTCTTTATGTCCATTCTATCAATATAATACGAAACACAGCACTGATGAATATAAAATGCTTCAAAATCTTCCTTTCATGTCAGATTGTTTTGTCCTCAGTATAAAACTTGCCACTTTCTAAGGGAAGAACTCAGTTGTTAAGGAAGTAAATAATCAGGTCAGAGATGTTCTTTTAATTGAAGAAATAAGAGCACTGTGTAGCAGCTGTGATCTGGTGACTGTGCTGCTGCTGTCCTCTTCGGTCCCTGGGATAGTCTGAGATGCTGTTAAGGGTCAATGAGGCTATTCAAACCAGTTCTCTCAGTACCATTAATTTCCCAGAAGGCCCATGCTGCTCTACTTCTGGCTCTTGCAAGAAGAACCAAGACATTTTCTGCACAGTGAGTGCAAGTACTTAGTGTGTTGGAACAATATGAGTTACATTGCCAGGGAAGCCTGTGACCAAACTTTTTCAAGAAAAAAATTTAATCTTTTTTTCTAAGAGAAGGTGAATCTTCCTCTTTTAGTATATGTGAATAAAATTGCCATGAGCTATTGTTAAGACCTAGATATGATTTCTCTGAAACTCTGAATAATGAAAGGTGCTGACATCATTCCTCAGGACTGGGGTCCAAGGGTGAATAGCTGTGGCAAGAAGGCCAACCAAACTAGATGAAGTAAAAGGGCAATGTAAGATTTAACTTGGTGACTCTGAAGGGTGGTTGCCTCCACAGATGAAAAGAAAATTCAGTTACTGTACGTATAAAGAGAGCAATGGAGAAACACTAATTTGTTGTGTAAATCACTTCTGGATGCCCAGTTCAGCACTCTCTAGCTAATGCCAGGTATGCATTTTGAATCTCTGCCAAGTTACTTTACAGCTCACACCATACTGACACTTTCTGAGTTAATGTTCATAGAATCATAGAATCATTTGGTTGGAAAAGACCTTTAAGATCATCGAGTCCAACCATACCTGTCCACTACTAAACCATGTCCCTAAGTACCTCGTCTACCCGTCTTTTAAATACCTCCAGGGATGGGGACTCGACCACTTCCCTGGGCAGCCTGTTCCAATGCTTGACAACCCTCTCCGTGAAGAAGTTTTTCCTAATATCTAATCTAAACCTCCCCTGGCGCAACTTGAGGCCATTGCTTCTTGTCCTATGACTTTCTACTTGGGAGAAGAGACCAACACCCACCTCACTACAACCTCCTTTCAGGTAGTTGTAGAGAGCGATAAGGTCTCCCCTCAGCCTCCTCTTCTCCAGGCTAAACAACCCCAGATCCCTCAGCCGCTCCTCATAAGATTTGTGCTCCAGACCCTTCACCAGCTTCGTTGCCCTTCTCTGGACATACTCCAGCACCTCAATGTCCTTCTTGTAGTGAGGGGCCCAAAACTGAACACAGTACTCGAGGTGCGGCCTCACCAGTGNATGCCTGTCCTGGCCATGGGCTGCCAGTTTCTCCAGGAGAATGCTGTGGGAAACGGTGTCAAAGGCTTTACTAAAGTCCAGGTAGACAACATCCACAGCCTTTCCCTCATCCACTAAGCGGGTCACCTTGTCATAGAAGGAGATCAGGTTAGTCAAGCAGGATCTGCCCTTCATAAACCCGTGTTGACTGGGCCTGATCTTCTCGTTGTCCTGGACGTGCTGTGTGATGGCACTCATGATGATCTGCTCCATGACCTTTCCCGGCACTGAGGTCAGACCGACAGGTCTGTAGTTCCCCGGATCCTCCCTCCGGCCCTTCTTGTAAACGGGCGTCACATTTGCCAACCTCCCGTCAAGTGGAACTTTCCCAGTCAGCCAGGACTGCTGATAGATGGTGGAAAGGGGCTTGGTGAGCACCTCCGCCAGCTCCCTCAGTACTCTTGGGTGGGCCCCGTCCAGCCCCATAGACTTGTGTATGTCTAATTGGCCAAGCAGGTCACTAACCATTTCTTCTTGCATCATAGGAGCTTTGTTTGCTCCCCGTCCCTGTCTTCCAGCTCAGGGGGCTGGGTACGCTGAGAACAACTGGTCTTACTATTAAAGACTGAGGCAAAGAAGGCATTAAGTACCTCAGCCTTATCCTCATCCTTTGTCACTATGGTTCGCCCTGCATCCAGTAAAGGATGGAGATTCTCCTAGGCTCTCCTTTTGTTGTTAATATATTTATAGAAACATTTTTTATTATCCTTCACAGAACTGGCCAATTTAAATTCTAGTTGGGCTTTAGCACTTCTGATTTTCTCTCTGCATGACCTCGCTTCATCCTTGCAGTCCTCCTAAGATGCCTGCCCCTTCTTCCAAAGCTCATAGACTTTCCTCTTTCTTCTGAGATCCAGCCAGAGCTCTCTGTTGGCACAGAACAGTATTTTCCATGTGTTTTTCATACAGTCCATCCTACATAGCTGTATGTTGACAGAAGATGACAAAAATGTTTATTGACTGTCTCATGCAGAGAAAAATGAGTACAGTTTTTGCAATGTGGCCTTGAACTGAAGAGGTGCCATGCATCATTAATTCCCAGTTAAGTCATTGACTGGAAACTGCAGATCTGAGGCCTGAGGCATGTAATAGAAGCATTGACGAAAGTTTCTTCTCTATAAAACAGGGACCTGAATCCATTGGTTTAATTAATGTGCAAAAGCACAAAACACCTAGCTTTTCCCACTGAAATCATTTGGAGCTCCTGAATGACCAAATGACCTGACAGTATTTTCCTGCTTAGTAGACTGGGTAGCAGGCTAGTAACCTAGTTTAGATTGCTCTTCCTACACACTTGGGCACAGCACTTTAGCATTTAATTGTAGCTGTTCTTGCAGGACATGAGAAATACGAAAATTAAATCTATATTTAAGAAGTTAACATTGTTGCCTTGCCTCCACCAGAGCTTTTAGTGGAATTCACATGACCTGAGTTGTTTGTAAGCTCTATTTGATACTGGATCTCTTCTGCACTGCTCAGATTTGCTTTAATTGCAGAAATTGCTCAAGCACTGTGCTACTAAACTGCTATGGAATTGTTTCTTTCTCCAGCCGAGCTGTTTTAAAATACTGAGTTACTTTCAGTGTACTATGCTGCATTATTGAAGCTCTGAGTGTGCTAGTATATGCTAGCTCTCTCTTGACTGGAATGCAAGAAAGAGTATTTCCTGATTTTTATTTTTATTTTGAGAAGGAGAAGGCTGCATTTTTTTCAATTAGAGGACAATCTCTGAATGATTGAGAAACTAAATATGGGATGTTGCAACAAAATGTCAGTTGTTTTTAATGAAAAAAAAAGCTATTAAAAGCTGTTCCGAAACACGCACACTCAAATAACTGACTTGTATGGCATTTAGTTTTCTAATTTCTGCTTGTCATCAAATTTAAGCCAGGGTTCCTTTCTCGTTTATTGTATTTAGATAATAAACCATTATTTGGAAACAGGATGAGGATTTGCTCTTTGAGAAGCAATGAAGCAGGACTGTTTAAGCTTTCAAACCTTGATGAAATGTTCAGGCTCCTGGTGCTAGTGCATTGTCACTGTCATTTTTCTCTGTAGCAATTAGCATAGGTTCATGAACGTATGAATAAATTGGTAAGTAATGACGTGTTGTCTTTTTCTACTACAAATGTAGCCATCATCTTTCTCCTATTTTATCTTCTCTGTGCTAAGTAATACCTGTAATAAGTTTTTGTACCATCAAGGAAGTCTGTGACAGAAGCAAGGATAGAACTGAATAATTCATTGCCTTGACCACAAGGCCAAGTGTTTTATTTTTTCTGTACTTTTAGGTCTCAGTTACTCCATGCTTTCTAGTATAGCAGTGAGTAGTAAACCTTTACAACAGTCACCTTTGATTCAGACCCTGATATCTATCCCCAGAAGGGTCTGAAGGAGTTTACGCTGTGATTCATTTACATGTGGGAGAGAGAGACTTCATAAGGTCACATCCCACACATCTGAAGCATTCAAGTGAGATGGGGAAGGAGCAGAGACTTGAATCTGGGTTTTCCATCTCCTGTATAGATATTCTTGTTACCATGATACTGACACATTACAGACATGACTTCTTTTTTCAGTTTCTCTTAAAGGAAACACTGAAAAAAACAATTTAGTTCCTCTCAGAAGATGAAATTTTGAAAAGTTTTGCATGAGGGGTAAATGGTTTCCTATGTGACTGTGGTATTAGAGTATGTCATTAGCCCTTCTCCTATCCTGAGCTCAAATGAGGCTATTCCACAAGCAGACAGAAGCAGGGAAATGTCTTGCTCCTTATGTTAACGGAGTTAGGTATTTATTGTACTTGTTTACCAGGTGCTGAAATCCATCACTATAGAAGACATGCGTAATTTTAGGCACGTCCCTCAAGGAAGACAGTAGGAATTATGGACTGGTTGGAAATGCTATCTTGAGTACTGATGTTTTTTTCAGACTGTAAGAGTTTTACTTCATGCTTTATGAAAGCAAGTTGTGCAGAGAGCCATTTCAGGGGAGGGCTATGCCTATTTTTAGTAAAATTCCAAAAAAGGGAAACAAAAAGAAAGACAGAGGCTTCTGAACATATCTGCTCTCACGAATTCAACATTAGGGCAAAGAATGGCACAACCAAATGTCCCACAGCTATCAGCCTGTATGGGATCTTTCCCTTTTTTAGTTTATGTACCCCCACCCCAGACACAAGCTCTCTAGGAGGCAAACCTGCCTATAAAGTTATGTAAATACCAGCCTTGTAACATTTACATTAAGTTGTTTCTAGAAGGAAGATTCATTTAAGGAGGGAGTATTATGTCCTTTTTCTTCCAGGCTGGTTTTCAGGTTCAGCCTGTTTCAATGTAAATATCAAAAGAGAGACAAACTGTCTTTTTTTAAAGAGCAGCAGAGGCAGACTTGAACTAACATTTCCAAGAGGCTCAAATATTTTAATGAAAACAATCATTTGACCTTGTCAACTTTGGGTAATCTTAGTAGATTTTTTTTCAGTAACTGTCTCCAACAGCTTCTGAAACAAAAGTTGCATTTCAAAAAGATGCATGAGATGAGCTGGTATTCTTAAGGAAGATCTAAGAACAGTGGAGTGTACACCATTAGCCAAAGAAGTCAGCTTCACAGACCCAGAGACACATCCTTGTACTTATCCCCTTCCACACTGCCCCTTCGTTTCGTTTCTGCTCAGGGCTATTTGTGTCTGCAAAACAGGATATTCAGCCAGACCTGCCAGCAGCCCTTTGCAATCTGCATGGTTTGATGAAGTCCAGTGACAGTCTGTATATCCTCAGTCAAGTGAATGTAATGTCCTGGTGGGTAAAAACTACAAACTAAACAAAAATTTTGTATTTACATATAAAAAGCAGTACCCTAGCTGAATGAGGTGATGGGTTCATGTTCTTTGCTTTGCTGCTATGGAAATCCTCATTGAGGTGAGAGCCTTTTAAACTGCCTTAAGCATAGCCCTTAGTTATTCCCGGGCTAGGAGGGACACCATGCATTTATTCCACTTACAGGGTAAATGTAATACCTGGTGGTTCATTACACATCCTAGCCTGTATAGAAACATTGTTCTTTAACGGTGATTAATTGAGTGTCACTGACTATAATTGTGAATGAACAAATTATGTTACTGGGGTCCCTTCTGTGATGAACTGAGAGTGGCTGATAGTAGGCAGAGAAAAGTGAGAGGGGTATCTGAGTATATAGATATCCATTCTGTGCATGTATTGTGCAAAGGCAGAGAATGACATTGTCAGCCAGGAGGAAAAAAAAAATCTTGAGATATTAAGAGTCAGAGTGAAACATGAACATTTGGAGAGTTGCTTGTTAACTAAGGTACTGCAACAAATATACTATGTAGGCCAAGAGGTGATAGCTGAGTGAATATCATGCTGGATTAAGGAATTTGCTTTTTCTCCTATTTGTCTGGAGTGACATTTTTGAAAAATAACAGCAGTATCTGCAACCCAAGATGACGCTTGACAAATGGTGCTTTTTCCTTATCGTTGGTGCTCTTTGTTCATATTGGGCTTAATGGAGTGTGGAAGTAATCAAATTCATGTCATTGCTTTAGCTTGTATTAAAAGCCATCATAGTTCTGAGGAGATACTCAACAGCTATTCCATTCTCAGTTTAGAGAAGAGCAGAGAATCTGATGTCAAATACAGCACACACGCACACAAATACTTACGTGTTTTTAAATCGTATAACAGAGTTAGTTTGCATGGGATTATGCATCTAATGAGTAACTAATGGATTACTTCCATTAATAGGGATGTTTAACAGCAGATGATAGGCCAGGCTCTACAGCCCTTCCAGCTGGCACCTGATCATATAAGTAGTTTCATCCATGTAACTGTGACTGTAGCCTGAAATAAATGAGAGTTTCAGCTCAGGGTGTGACCATCCAATGACAAAGAGGAAAGCTGCTTTGAAAACATCACTTGTTGCTCATACAGCTTGGGCAGGAAAGAGGAACTGGAAATATATTTGCTGTCACTTACTACAGCAGCCAGGGTACATGTCAGTCTGTTCGTGGCCCGAAAAGTAATGGATCCCTTTAATGAGCAGTAGTGCTCTTTGAAGGTCTCCATTTAAACAGGGTTAAGCCCACATGGAAGACATGGCAGGACAGATACCTAGCTCATGCCCTGGTGGTCCAGTTATACTAGGATAAACACCTCACAAGTACTAATCTAAACCTTTAACTAGTTCTGTTTAGCTGACAGTCATAGAAGAAAGGCTTCCTTGGGACATATCCAACTATTCTTTTTTGACTCAGCCGTAAGTACTGCAAGAATATCCTACCTCTCCAGAATTCTATTTCTGGTTCCAAAAAAATCAATAAAGACAGAGCATATAAAAGCTAAGCACACTTCGAGAGAAAATTACTATGAAATGAAAGTTTACAAAAAGAAGGTGGCAACAACTTCTGTATTCAGTCCATAGTGAAATATTCCCCAGAATGAACTGAATAAACATAGTGTTAACAGCTGAACCATTATATATTTATTAAAGCATTTGGTCTTTTAACACTCTATAGCACATCAGTTACTATCTCCAGTGACTCTAAAACTTAAAATCAATCTTCACAACTGTCTGTTGCTTGAGCTATAACACTAGACTCCCATAATGGGTTCACAACTCATGGTTCCTTATTCACAGGGCATCAGGTGGTGTGTTTCCTGGGTATCATGCACAGCTTGTAGTTTGCTGTAGCAAAGGGTGTTAAAATAAAAGACTCTCTTTATTGGTTTGGTGGATTTTTGAGGATTTTTTTTGTTCTCAGTGTCTTGCTACTTTAAAATAACTTAAGTAAACAATGAACCAAAAA